>JAWNNJ010001321.1:0-160220 GCA_035045125.1 Hypselothyrea guttata
TGCCTGTTACACACAGCTGTCATTTGCACTAAATTAATAGACCCTTTTACTTTTTTAAAGTACAGGGTCTAACAAGCATAATATTAAACATAGCATGTTGTTATTTGGTATATATACTCTCTTCTATTATATTTAACTATTCTGAAAAGCGGTTAATAAACAAAGTAGATTTAAGCTACGCAATTGGCATCGCAGCCCAGCAGCGCAGCAGCAGCGCAGCGCAGCTGGCGAACTAAAAAGGAAAGAAGAAGTACTGCTGAATCGCTTAGTGTGACAGTTTTATAAAAATGTATATAACATAAAGGGCACAGGGAATTCTACAGTCGGGCCCGTCCGACTGATCTGCCCCGTCCGACTGATTTGCCCCGTCCAAATTTTTTATTATTGTTGAGTGCAGCTAACTACTCGATAAGGTATTTATTTGTATTCTACAAAATATTTTCATAATTTAAATAATTCCGCTATGACGCAGCCGGCCGGGAAGCCTGAAAATCGTACTTGCCATAGTCACGATTATGGTTATCGAGTTATCGATAGTTTAGTATTTTGGATGTGCGAGCACACCGAATTTGCATTTTGCCGCCGTACTTCTGGAAAACAGTCGCTTTTGTTTTGGTCGAAGCTGGAGAAAAAAGATAAGGTAAGACAATGGAGGTAATTTTACATTTAAGGTTCTAATGTAAAACATTTCCATTTTTTCTGTTGTTTGTGGGTTGTTTAGGTGTTGAAGTGTCTTACGACAATAATACAGTTTTTTATTAATTCATGTTTTCTTCTACTCGTTGTGGCTTGATTTTTTGCCCTTATCAGGGATATTTAAATAATTATTTTTAATAAATTACAAAAACAAATACACATTATTTTAAGTCTTACCCTAAACTATTTTTTAATTTTTGCTATAGATATATAAAAATACTTTTTCCATTTACTGCGATTGTTGACACTTAAATCAAGTTTGTCTTGTCTACCTTTTTAACCGTTCCGTCTCCTATTTGTTGTATGGGTAAGCTCTTAATATATTGTACGTCTATGAATTGTTTTTCTTTCTCTGTAGTATTTCATGTACATATAATTTTTATTTTTATTTAACTTCTGAATTGTATTATTTATTAGACCTATTATATTTTCCGGTAGTTATTTTTACAAGAAAATAACAGCAATAATATGCATCTTTAAATATGTCGATATATTTGCATAATTAACAAGAAAGATACAGAAGATATTTAAAAAACATTTAATGAACAATATCAAACAAAAATCACTTAGAATAATACATCTAATACATGTGTTTATTTATTGATAACACCACCGAACAGATATTTTAAATAACGGGGACTACCAGAAGCGCAAAACATTGAATTCTTGTGAATATTTTGCATACGTTTCAGTGAGAAAAGAATTCTTGAGGCAACATGAGCTATGAAGAGGAATCCTTAATTATTCTGGGCTATTCGCCCCCCTGCTCGCTGGTCTACAATACGAATTCCCTGCCAACCTATGCCGATGTTTTAAAGGTATATATATGAATATATTCTTTCCATTGCATTTCAAACAAATATTTATCCGATTACAGAACAAAGTATTCTCGCTGTTTCCCAGCCTCTATTCGACGCAGGCTACCTCCGAAGATATCGTAAGACTAGAGACATTAATGACGGAACACAGGGCCATCAAACGTATGTGACTGCATTAGTCATTTAAGTGCTATATAAAGGCATAAATCTGTTATATCTTGGAATTAATCTTGAGGGGGAATTAGTTGCATTTGAGTTATACCTTTGACTACCTTACTGCTACCTCCCTTCATATGCAGTTTAATCGTAAGATCTTTAGTCTGCTTTACAATGATTACCTACGCTATCTTTATAGAAACGCTGGATAAGATCACCGATACGATGCATGGGTATTATGGATTCACACAACAGGGGCGTCAGGAATCGGGGGCAAGGGACCAGGAGTACGAACAGCAATGCCAGGCGCAGATCGAGGCTCTGAATGAGGAGAACCTGAAGTTGAAGTTGGAGGTTGAGGAAAACCTGCAGCTAATACGTATGGTGGAATATATACGGCAAAAGGAAAACGACGAGCTGCGGAAAACTGTCTCGGAAAAGGCTTCACTAATCAGCAATATGCGAGTAGAGATTGAAAAACTGCAGCGTCAACTGGTAAATATGTCAATGAAACTGCATTTTTTTCTGTTCTATCTAACTGCAAAGAGAGTGATAAGCGCAAGTTAATGATTCTATCGTCTAATCTCTGTTTGTATTTATTTTAAAAATAACAGGCATCGTACGCTGACGTGCCAGAAACAGAGTTTAAAGTCAAGAAACTGGAACTGCAAATATCGGATAGGCTGCCTGAAAACCTAGAAAACCAGGATATGGTATGTATGTAAAAACGACAAATAACTTTGATCAATAAATCAAATCAACCCATTTGATTTGCAGAGAAAACCCTCTGTGGATGAAGTCGATAGCTTGAAAGAGAATCTGACTTGTGCAGAAGAATTATTGAAGACAAGAATTGCGGACATCGATAATTTGACAGCAATTGATCCGCAAAGAGAGGAGGAAATCGCAAATTTTATTAATTTTTTTTTCATGTTGGTTTATTTGTCTTAATGTCAACTATAACCAGTCGACAGGGAATGTAAAAATACAAGAAGTAATAGTTTAATAATTAATACAACAATATCTGTTTCTAAATTTAGGTACAAAAGTGTGGCCCGATGGCCTATATAGTACATATTCTACAATACACTCATATTATACACTCATTATATATTATCTATATTAAAAGTTGTAATCACGCAGCATTTGGCTAAAGTTTGCTTTGTATGGGCGGCATTTCCAGCGACCAGACTCGACACACGTCCCGGTTCGCCACAAGATTATTCAGCACTTTTACATCTACGAAGTTTCCAAAAATATGCATTAAATTTAGCAGAAGTATTTACATCTCTAAGTCTGCTTACCACTAGTTTTTGCAAATTCCTGCAGAGTTTGCCTTATGTCAAACGTTGGAATCGCCGTGTTTATGTTGGGATACACAACATCCTCGTGTTTCATGTTGGACACACAAACTCCGAGTATATTCCCGTTCTGATCGAACATGGGACCTCCGCTTTGACCCGCCTGCACGCTGCCATCGGACATGATGGCGCCCTGATCACACTTTATGATCCTTCCTTGGAATATGGATGGATTGAAGTCGTACTTGAAGTTGAAGTTCACAAAGTAGGGAAAGCCAGCATTATACACCGTCTGTCCCAAGGTCGCACGATTACGCGCCAGGCGAACACAATGACGCTCGGGCACGTCTTCGGGTGCTGTTAGTAATGCCAGATCGTAGGCGCGATTCTCATCCGGATTGCACCAGATAACGTCCGAATGGAATTCCCTGTCGATGGCACGGCAGAGCACCTTGGCGTTGGGCTGTAAAAAGCTGAGTGAGTTAATCTGCAGAGATAGCATGCTGTGTACAGAGCAAATATTTACCTGACCCACAACATGTGCACAGGTAAGAATAAAGCGTTTATTGTGCACTTTGATAAAGGTGCCAGTGCCTTGGTGACCAGACGACTCTATTACAGCGATAGTTCGTTCCCCTGTTGAGGAAGGAATTACTTGATCAAGATATGCGAGGCTATGCAAATAAGATTAGACTCACATGCGAAGTTTGATGGCTCCCGTGGCAAGTTAATCATGCTTATGGGCGTACCCAGCTGCTCCATAAAATCCCGCAAGAGATAGCCGAAATTTGCCGCCAAGGTCAGGTTGACGTTCTCCTGCTCCCGCTGGAATGATGTGCAGATGATAATACCGATGAGGCGCCTGTAACGTAGACAAATGTTTACCATTTACAACCTCTTTTAATAGTTGATTTCCACGAACAGAAATGTGCCTCATCATCCAAATATCGAACCACTTGACTCAAATGACGAACATTTTCATTCAAATGACGAACATCTTCGTTCAAATGACGAACATCTTCATTCAAAATGACTAACTACTTTAGTCAAATGACGAACAACTCCATTCAATCAATGAACCCATTTCAAATGACGAAAATCTTCCTTTAAATGACAAGCCCCTTCATTCAATTTCTTTTGGTATTCCTTAGGGAAACGCCAAATGAGCGTCATTTAAAATGACCCAAAATGCGCCTATGGAGCTTAGCTACTTACAGCTTGTTGTTGAACACCGCCGATCCCTCGCAGCCCAGGGGCAGGGCATTGGACAGGCCGAACAGAGAGCTGCCCATGACGTTGGACACCTTGCCAATGCTGATGGTCTTGTAGAAATTCTCCAGGCCAAACGGGGAGCACATGACGAGCACGTCGTCCAGGGTATGGATCGCCTGCAGATACCTCAAATAGCTGGCGATGTGCTGGATGAATCTCTTAAAGGATTCGCGCTCCTTCAGGGCTCGCATGGTCAGCACAACAAAGCTGGAACGCAGCACGTTCTGTGCATCCGAGTCCGCGTTCATCAGTATCTTATATAGATTGCGGGACACTTCCGCTGCGCAGAACACGTATAGGGGCTGGGCGGTGTAGCGGGTGAGGATGTGGGGCACGTTCTGCCCGGAGTTCTGCTGTTGCGTTAGCGGACGGTGCTGTCGGTCAAAGGTCACCAGATAATTAAGCGCACGCAGCACTTTGCCCTCCTCGCCCCCCTCGTCCTGTGCGTCCACCAGCTTGCATTGTTGCAGGCTCTCCAGGATTTTATCGCCATCCCCCGCAGCGCGCACAAAGGGCTGCAAAATGCTTCCAGAGCTAATAATTATCTCATTGTTGATGATAACCGCGGATTGCTTGATGCCCTGGTTGGCAGACTGATTGGTCACCTCCAGCAGTGCGTGGCGTATCTTCAGCAGCATTTTTTATTATCACTTATCACTAATCACCAATCACCATCAAGAGCTGCAGACATCGCAGAACGAAGTCCCAATGAAGATAAAAAACTGAACTCGATTGTCTCTTTGTTTTGATGTACGAAGTTCACAAACAAGCGAACAGCTGTTTTCCAGTGTGCGAAAATGCGTGTGCAAAAGCGTCGAATAAAGAGGTTGCGCTTTATTTTTCTAAATAAATAAACGCTTTAAAAAAGCTATATACAAAACTTTGTAATATATAAAGTGTGGAAGAAAATGTTTGCTGATTATTCATGAATATCAAAACGCACAAATATATTTAAAGTGCATGTATATTGAATATATAAAATGCTTATATATTGTTACACTCTCATGAGTGCTCTACATGCTATATCTAGCCATAAATAAGCTAAAATGCCAACACTGCTCTTAACAGCACAACAACAGCTGTTGCCAGTCAGCTGTTACTGTAAACAGCCAAACACCCGCCTTAACCTCAAACATGTTGTTATTATGCGGCAAACATAATTGTTAATGAAATAATATTGTAAACTCCGCAATGTTGGCCCTGAGAGCGCACCTGCCACGCCCCCTGCACTGCAGCTTCAGTGCAGCCGTAAAACGCTGCTTCACCAGTAAAAACCTGTTGGAACTGACGGATCGTGGGTTTTTTCAAAGCATTTTCCCAGACACTGCAGCGTAAGTTAATTTTTTGTGGAAAAATTCACAAGTTTTATATGAAAAGTTACTTTGCCATGCAGACCAAAGATGAAGACACTCTTCAAGAATTCTCCACAAAGCATTTACGCCGGTTTTGATCCTACGGCGGACAGTCTACACGTTGGAAACCTTCTTGTGATCATGGGCCTACTGCACTGCCAGCGTGCAGGTCACAAGCCCATTGCGCTGGTAGGTGGCGCCACCGGGCTGATTGGAGATCCAAGCGGACGTAATACGGAACGGAATCAGCTGGGCGTATCTGTGATTGAGACGAATCTGCAGGCCATTGAGCAGCAGCTGCTCAGAGTGTTCAAAAACCATGAGGATTGCCTGTGGGATACACGAAAACACAGCTCAACGCTTGCTTCTTTGACGTGAGTGATCTTGGAATGCTTAGAATAAATATTCTTCATTTCATTTTAAGTTTATGTATGGAGGGACTTAACCGACAGTAGGATACCCTTTACTTTGTGTATATGTACTTACCAACACAATTAGAGGCACTACAATGTTTACTGCCGCAAATTAAATGTGGCATATCTTTGCTGTTTCTTATCCGATCGTAAAGAAATTTACAACATTGGTGGAGAATGGCATTACAAGGCTGTAGCTTTAATAGTGTGGCTGCTGTGTGCATGATCTTTGAGGTATGTGGGTTTTTTGTGTGTTTGCGGGAGAGTGGTGGGAGGTATCCAAAATTTTAAACAAACTTGATCTGCTTACTGAATAGAATAACCTATACCCCGAATATGGTGTTTCTAGCTTTTGTAGTGGCTGAGATCTAGGTGTTCATACAGACGGCCATACAAACAAACATGGCTAGATCGACTCAGCTCGTCGTTCTGATCAAGAATATATATACGTTTTGTTGTCTGCCACGCCTTCTTCTGGGTGTTTTACTTTTTTTGAGTAAAGGGTCAAAATTTAATCTCTAACTTCTTGAACAGAATCGTCAACAATGCGGAGTGGTATGGCAACCTGAGCCTGATCGACTTTGTGGCCAACATGGGCCGTCATTTCCGCATGGGTTCTATGCTATCCAGATCCTCTGTGCAGAGTCGCCTGGCATCCGAGGAGGGCATGAGCTTCACTGAGTTCACCTACCAGATATTTCAGGCCTACGACTGGCTGCATCTGCTGCGCAAGCACAACTGTTGCTTCCAGATGGGCGGCTCTGACCAGATGGGCAATCTAATGACTGGTCACGAGCTGATAAGTCGCGTCGAACGCAATCGGGAAGTCTTTGGCATGACGTTGCCCATCGTTACAAACGAGGAGGGCGATAAGTTTGGCAAATCCGCCGGAAATGCTGTCTGGCTGGACGAGAAGAAGACATCTCCGTTTGCCCTGTATCAGTTCTTTATGCGCATGCCGGACTCTGAGGTGGAGAAGCTGCTAAAATTGTTCACGTTTATTCCCTTGCCTGAGGTAGAACAACTGATGAAGGAGCACACAAAGGAGCCAGAAAAGCGAAAGGCACAGACACTGCTGGCAGAAGATGTTACACTGCTGGTGCATGGCGGTAAGTGGGAAACTCCTATTTAATTTTGATTAATTATACACTGCCTAACTTCTTGATGAGACAACTCTTGCTGGTCCAAGAGAGAGTTGTCTCCCTCGCAATGCGAACACTAGCTAACCGAACTCTCGCAGGCTGAACTCGCACTTACCGAACTCTTGCTCGCCGCACACTCGCTCACCGAAGACTCTGGCTCACCTCTCGCTGGTCAAACTCTCGCTGGCCCAACTGTTGCGGGCTAACTCTTGCTGGCCCACCTCTCGCAGGCCGAACACCAGCTAGCCGATCTCGCGCTTAGCGAAGCTGGCCTCACACTCGTTGACCGAACTCTCGCTGTACGAACTCTCGTTGGCCCATCCCTCCCGCTGGCCGAATTCGCGCAGGTCCATATCTTGCTGGGCGTACTCTTGCTGTCCCACCTTTCGCTGGACCAACTCTCGCTATCCCAACTCTCGCTACCCAACTCTTGCTAACCCTACACTAATATTATCGCTTATTTACAGAACGTGGCTTGAAGCAAGCGGAACGCGTTACCAATGCGCTCTACAAAGGACAGGTTGATGGCCTGGCCGAGATGAACCTGACGGAGATTGCGCAAACCTTCCAGGGTGCCACAATCGTCGACGTGCTCAGCGAACCTGGAATGTCCACGCTGCAGCTGGCCATGAAGGCCAAATGCTTTCCCACAGAAAGTAAGTTCGGATTTACCTTTTAGATTAAAAGTTGTAACTCTCATTTGACAATTTATGCATTTCAGCTGACGCCGTGCGTATCATGACTGCTGGAGGGTTTTACATCAATCAGAAGCGAGTGCAGAACATTGCAGAGGTCATCACAACAGGTGTCCACGTGCTGCAGAATGGAGTCTCCCTGCTGAGAGTGGGCAAGCGTAATTTCTACATCGTGCGCTGGCAATAATTAATAATTTTAACTACTTTTGTAATTTATAAGTTATATTATAGTTAACCAAGTTTTTACATTAGCTGTGTTACTTTCTGGGCGCCGGATTCTTGCGCCAGCGTTTGCGCGCCAGCAAATCCTTGGCCTTCTCCTTCTTCAGATCCTTGTCGTAGAATTTGCCGCTCTTGGTGAACGTCTTCTGCTCGTTGCGCATCTCGGCCAGCTTGCGATTCTTCTGCTTGATGATGTTCTTTTTATTGGCAGATTTCTTCTTGCCGGCCTCCGATATCTGCACCTTTATCTTTCTGCCCTGCAGCTCCGTATTGTGCAGCTGAAATCCCTGCTGGAAACTCTTCAGATCCGTCATCTCCACAAAGGCAAACCCGCCACGTCGTTGCTTAGGGATGCGTATCGACTTGACGCCTCCGGCAGCTGCAAAGTGCGACTCCAGATCCTCCTTTGTGGTCTCAAAGTTCAGATTTGTCACGTACAACACGTGTCTGTTCACTTTGGAGGCGCCTCTTAGGAGACTGTTCAGCTGTTCGCTGGTTATGTGGCCATTGGGCGTCTCCTCCTCTGATGCGGATGCGGAAGCTGCACTATCATTTGCTGTGTCAACTGTACCATTCTCTGCTTCAACTGTTCCATTTGCCTCCTCCTCGTCGTCGTCGCTGCTGCTCTCCGAGTCGCTCGGATTTTTTGTTGATTCCTTGTCTACGTAGGTGCCTTCGAAAATCTCCTTGCGCTTCTGGTCGTCGAAGTTTCCCAGTATATCAGCGCTGTCATCGTTGACTGCCTTGCGTGTCCTTTTGGGTTTTATATGATATTCAACTTCATACTCGCTTCCAGAGTCGCAATCGCTTGCTTTGGGCATTTTAACTTTTAAACGTCCAAGCAAAACACAAAACAATTGCAGCACGTGTATAGACAATACATTCGTTGTGAATGGCAAACCTGATGTTTGTTCAAGTGTTGGAAAACGTTTATTGTATGGCGCGTAATTCAAATTATTTCAGTTTTGCTCTGTTAATTAACTTCTTAAATTTTCAAGCGTTTTGACGTTGACAGTAACATGGCATTTTAAAATTCACTTGTGACTCTTTTTTCTAGGCCAAAACCGGATATTCTATCAGTCGATTCGATTTAAAATCAAAGATACATGTGCAATAACCGGTTCGGTTATCTACAAAACATGCAAATTATTGCTAATGATAAATTATATAATTATATTTTAAGCAGACGTCTGTCTAAATTTTATCAAAAATCAATGCCTGCAACAAACCATTGAATTTTGGCTTATCTTGCCTGAGTTTTGATTAAATTAATAATTGTTTTAATTGTACGAGCTTATTATTATGTTTAAACACATCGATTTCAATTTCCCACTTGGGTAGAAATATAATTAAACTGGTCTTGTCCGCAATATTCAACAGATTTGGCAAGATAAGTTAATAAGCTGAAATTATTTAAATGAAAGTACATAAAGTATACAAATGGCTGACAAACTTATGATTGCATCTCAAACTTCTTGTTTTAATGAAACAAAATATTTGGGATCCAGTTTGATGAAATTTAAATCAGGTGCTGGACCAGTTATGAAATGTCATCCTACTTTCTGATATTCTGATAGTGAGTATAAAAGCCTAGAGTACTTGCAAATTTCTTCAGTTCTGTTTCGCACTCTGCTTACTAACTAAACATCCTTTCAATATGAAATTCGTGGTATGTATAAGGATTTGATACTTTTACTGTTAAAATTAATAAATGCAATTGTTGTTTCAGATTGTTTTGGCTTGCCTCTTGGCTGTCGCCTATGCTGGCGATGAGCGATCAGCTGTGGCATCTCATGAATATAATGAGGTTAATCCCGACAGCTACAAATACGACTGGCAAACATCCAACGGCATCTCTGCCCATCAGGATGGACAACAGAAGGATGAGCATACTCTACACGTGTCTGGATCCTATGAATACACATCTCCCGAGGGCAAACTCGTCAAGGTATCCTACACTGCTGACGAGGCCGGCTACCATCCAGTAGTTGTTCACGCCTAAGATAATTGAAGAATTCCAATAAAATAATTGCATGCACACAAAATTTAAAGAACACATCTTTTTATGTATTTTGTATTCAAATAAGTGGGTCAAATTCATGACTTTTACTTTTAGGTATAAATAAAGCTAATGGACACATCTACAGATGGAATGACATAACTCATTTAAATATTTTTTGCGCATTTTAGTTATCGTTATTGATCATCTCTATCTTTAGCTGATTTTTGCTTTTTTGTTTTCCAAGTTCAAGAACTAATGTTATCTAAATTTAAACAAAACAAACATATTTCAGGTTTTATAAAATTAATTGCCTTGCAATATGTCATTCATCATTTTGAAAATAACTATATAAGCCTGATGTATTTTGCAGAAATCTGCAGTTCTGTTTTGCAACCGATAAAATAACCACTCAATATGAAATTTCTCGTAAGTAAATTAATTTAAATTAAAATATTTTAAACTGTAAATTGCTGGTTTTTCAGTTGGTTCTGGCTTGTCTTTTGGCTGTTGCCTTTGTCAGTGGCAATGAGGAAGCCGAAGTGATCAGAAGCGAGCAAGAAGTTAATGTGGATAACTTCAAATACATCTATGAATTCAGCAATCACATTAAAGCTCAGCAGGAGGGAGCTCTGAAGGGCGAGGACAATTGGGTTGTCTCTGGCGAATACGAATACGTATCTCCTGAGGGCAAAACCGTTAAGGTCACCTATACTGCCGACGAGAGTGGTTACCACCCAGTTGTGCACAATCAATAGAAAATGAATGCTAAGTAAATAAACAAGAACATAGAACATCAAACTAACTTTTATTTTTGAATAAAAACCAGTTTCAGCGTTCAGTCGGATGCAACCGATCTTAGCAATTCCGCTAAAAACAAAATGGGTGTTGCTAGAAAGTTTCGATTGGCTGCAAACAACTTATTGCCATTTCTATTGCCTACTACCAAGAAGTGACTGCTAAGTGTCGCTTAGAAGACAGGTATAAGATAGTTTGAATTTAAAACAACAATGTACACAGCTATCATCAGCTTAACTTCTTGGTGCTACTGAAGCGATAGCTTCTTGATTTGCTATTCGCATGACAGTATATTGGAGAGTGTAAATATAATTATTAATATCATACACATTAAATATAAATAATATTATTGAACTAGCCTAACTGCCAACCTCCTGGGAGACATTTCCGCTACACTTCTGCCGATAACTTCTGCTGCACTCTCAGAAGACTCGCGGAAGTGGCTTACTTCTAGGGAAACTACACACCTAAACCTAGAATTTGTACATGAGCCCGCATACACTGAGCGCATACCTACGATTGCAAGTGCATTGAGAGAATGTAACTGGAGAAAACATAAAAACGTACGCAAAAAGTCGATAGTAAACAAATGTAATGAGTTCAGATTCGATTAAATTCAATAGGAATTTTATAATTATTTTTAAGTTAACATAAATTTAAATTAACCTTATCTATTGAATGGGTGAATAATAAATTTTTAAAAATATTTTATGAGGTAATCAACGGTATTAAAAAAAAATTATATATAATAATATATAAAAATTCTTGCTTTTTATTAGAAATAAAAAATGGTTTTCTCCCCTATATATTATTTATAAACATTAGTAATTACTGATTAACCAATTATTCAGCAAACGTCACACAGCTGCTAAGCACTTGAGCATGTATATAAATGTTTTTAATTTTTTGGGATATTTTCTTTTGATGGTTTTGTGCATTATAAAATTATTGAATATTGTATTCAGTGCACTGAAGAATAATCGAAATACTTTAGGAATTTAAGGAAATAAAATTCTTAGTTTTCAACTCTTTATGTTACTTCAAGCTATTAAAAGATATTTTCAAGCATTTTGACCACAGTGCAGAGGTGCATAATGCTAATTAGATTTCCACCAGCGAACCTTGCCAATGAAGCCAAAGCAAATTTCTCAGTCTATGCAGCCCCGACGGACGATTGGAAGCTCAGTAGCCGATTGTCTCGAGTAAGGTGCAGTTTTCCGCAGAAGAAGACATGGCCATGGATGACTATGACGATGACAGTAAGTAAATTATCTGGAGTTATCCCACAATCCCACAATCCCAATTGCATTTGCAGTGAGCAGCGTGGGCGTAACCACGGCACGCATCGAGAATCATCAGCAGCAACAACATCAACATCAACAGGGATATCCGCAGCAGGGTTCGGGTCAGCCACATGGACACCATGGTCAGTTCAGTACGGCGGGTGCGGTTAAGGTGGGGGGCTGGCGCTATGAGGATGCGAGTCGGTACATCGGGGAGTGGAATCAACGTGGACTGAAGCATGGCATTGGTCATCTGCAATTTGCGGACGGCACACGCTACGATGGACAATTTCAGGAGGGTCTCAGCCAGGGACTGGGCTGTCTCTGGTTTCCCGATGGTGCCAAGTGAGTGATGCTTAGACCTACCATTGTGTTAAGCGTGTCTAATTAATGCTGCCCAGATATGAGGGCGAGTTTCATCAAGGTTGGTTCCATGGCAACGGCATCTTCTGGCGTTCCGATGGCATGAAGTTTGAGGGCGAATTTCGTGGCGGTAAAATCTGGGGCCTGGGCCTGTTAACCTTTCAGGACTTGACGCACGGTTTTCCTCGCAACGAGGGACATTTCCAGGACTGCCGTTTCATGAGGAAACGCCGTTGCCCCGAGATTGTGCAGCGTGCACAAAAATGTGCTCTAATGGCGCGATCACAGTGCGAGCATCCCTATTAAATTGTGCCTTTTGGAAGCATTTCAATAAATGTGTGTTAAAAAATTACTGAAAAATGTAAATACATAATACATAATTAATACGAAACTCTCGCTGGCCGAACTCTCCCTTTGGCCCTACTCTCGCTAATTTAACTCTCGCTGGCCCAACTCTCGCTGGTTGGTCTCTCGCTGGTTGAACTCTCGTTGGCCGAACTCTCCCTTTGGCCCTACTCTCGCTAATTCAACTCTCGCTGGCCATATTCTCGCTGTTCATACTTTCGCTAGCCGATCTCTAGCTGGACGTACTCTCGTTGGTCATGCTCTCGCTGGGCGATCTCTCGCTGGTTGCACTCTTGCTGGCTCTACACTCGCTCGCAGAACTCTCGCTGGCCGAACTCTTGTTGAACGAACTTGCGCTGGCCAAACTCTTAAATAAATAAATTACTTTTGCAAACGGCGTCGTTGCTTCAGCATTTAAAATTCCAGATAGCATATATCGATAAACTATATTATCAGTGCAAAAGCTAACTTTGAACTTTGGCAATGGCCGCATCGATTGACATTTCTAGGAAATCATAGAATAATAATAACCCTTTTTGCAGCATGGCTTAAAACGAATATAAAAAATTATAGCGCAACTCTAATTGGCTTTTTTCATACACTTTGGTTGACAACTTTCGATGACAATGAAATAAAACACAAATAGAACCAACACATTTAATGTCAATTTATTTTGTTTCAAACTCACAGACAAGGCAAAAAGTTTTTGTTATCAATTCCAAATCGATCGAAATCGGTGTCTGTGTGCGGGGTAATTTCAATTTGTGACGATGTAAGTGCACACAACAATGGGTTAAGAAATTGCATTGTAATCGTAAATTTTATACACTTTTGTTGTTTTGTTGGCATTGATTGCAATTTGTTTTTGTTTCGCTTGTGTTGCTTTATTTGTTGTATTCTTTGCTTAATTGCTAAATAAAAGTGCATCAGATGTTACACACATACACATAAATAATTCTATAAATATATATATGCATTTATATTTGTATTGTTTTATTTTGTTTTGTTTAGTGTGTGTTAATTAGTTTGGCTCTTGTTGATTTTAACTAGGTTTATTGAAGAATTTTCACGAGTTGCTCCCTAATTTACTAATATGACACTTTATAATACATTTATTTATAACGAAAAGTGCAGTAGCTGTTGGTAAACTGATCTGGATATTAGAAGATATTAGAGTATATCTATGGAATCTACGTTTGCCTCAAGTACTTTGGTCCGTTTATATTATTGCATGTCACAAAAATCAAATTTTTTACACATTTCACTGTAAAATAAATATAGCTTTAAATTGGCATAGTTATGTTATTATTTGTGGTATTATTATTTAAAGTTTTTCCTTGATGCTAAATAAATAAATCATTTAATTTATTGCTGTAAAATTAATTGTGTTACATCTATCATAACTAGGGTTTGCTCTACGGTATCTTTGGTTTTTGGAATTACGCTATGAGGGTTTGTGTTTGCTCTAGACGCGAGGTAAACTTTAAAAAATATTATTCTGCTGTGGTTCATGTTGTTTGCCTTATGTTCAAAACATGCTCCAAAAATACCGGAAGTTATCGTACACTCTATACTAGCCTCAATTCCTGCTTTTCTGGCCCTGTTTTCAAAACTGTTACAAATTCCTTACTAATCTATCATAAGCGACGTTTCACTGTGCTATGTTTATACACATTTATATTCCATATAGGTAGGTTTTAACCAGGCTGCAAAAATACTGTTATATTTTTAATGATGTCCAGCCTATACCAAGAAAGTCTATGACAACATTTAAATGTCGAATATGTTTTAAACCCTGTGCTTTAAACGGGTTTACCAACTGTGTGCAGTGGGGAAATGTTTGGTTGTGTTAGATGGGATGCTAAATAACAGTGAACACCAAAACACCTGAATTATCGAAGGGAAAATATTCGCAGTGGATTCTAACAGGATAATTCCGTAGATCTGCGTGCCGACTCGCTCTGCAGGCAATAATCGCTATCCCTCAGCTCACGTCCGGTAATATCGGCTATCGAATTGGGATCCATGTTGGACAGCTTATCCAAATCGTCGTCGTTCAGCAGATTCTGCTGTAGTTTTCCCACCAATCTGCGCAAGCGTTGGGCATCCAAAGAACTGCGTCGCATGTGGGTATTATAATCGCTGGGCTGTAAAGAAAATAAAACAATCTTTCATGCTGGATTTGGCATTAAATTTATAATCTAAATTTCCAATCTTACATCCCGCCATTGTTCACCAGGAAATACGGCTATTAGTTCGGCATTTGCCTCCAGCGTGGAGAAGTATTCCTCATCGTCGATTTCGGTACCGTCACAGTCCAAATGTATCGCCGGCTGAGCCCGCTGGAACCTAATGGACACCTTGAGCCGTAACTCTGTTAATGTTGTGGCCACAACGGACTTGCGTATGTTTCTTGTAATGTCCTTCACCTGCGGGTGGTATAACCATTAGTTTTTATATGCCAACAAGTCAGATGTAATGAACGCGTGCAAGGTTCTATGAAAACCGATAACGAAAGCTGTCAGAAAGACTGCAGTCGGACGCAGCTCTCAAAATATTCAAACAGACATGATGGAATATATAGACAGAAGTTATGGCGAAATTCCTTTTTGAATAAATCAAATGTAATTAATATAAAATCTATAAACTCATGCATTTTTAAACAGCATTTTTTGTTCTTTTATTCTTAACTGTTTTCCGGCCCTCATTCTCAGTGTCTTGCATAAATATTTACACCATGTTGGCCGGAGTTAAAAGCTTTCATCACCCACAAAAACACCCATACCATCACGCATAAACACACACACACACACACACACACACAGTTAGTCTGCATTCCGTCTGCTCTCGGTTGAACGTGGGTCTGGCAACAGGGTCCGCATACCAAATGGTAAAAAGCACGGAGCCAGCCGTGAGGACAACGGACAGATGCTAATGTATTCATGCATTTGTAATGCGAGCCTCTCTCTCTCTGTCTCTCGCCCCCTCCACGCCCACTTGCCCGCTCTATTAACTCGTAAACCCATTGTAAACTTCATCATAGATGCGCATCTGCATCTGCAGCTGTGCACGTGCATCTGAGTATCTGAGTATCTCAGCAACTGTTAATGCAGTTAAAACTTAATGCAAAAAGGACAGTACGTAGTGTCGAGTGCACAGTGTGGCAAAACAGCACACCACAAAGTTGAAAACTAAGTATAAGCCGGTAAGAACGTAGCCGATCAGTCGTAACCTGACCTGCAGCTTACCTCATGCTAATCAAGAAGATATATACATTCTAGGATCTGCCACGCCTTCTGCCGTTTGTTATGTACATCATACCCTTCCTTACCAAAACTCAATGGGTACAGGGTAGAAAAACAATTTGATGTCAGCCAGACAGTTTCGAAAGAGAGTGCAAAGTGTTGGCAGTATTTTCGTTAAAAATATGAGCTAAATATAGAGAATATTTAATTTTTAAACCGAAATGCAAATTTATGCCAAGCAGCAAGCACCTGAATCAACAATCAACAATGATATGCTAAAGTTATGCTATAAAGAAAGCAAAAGCAGCTGGCCGTGGCTAAGTTCGATATATGTAAAATAATTTGTATAAAATTAGACTTTTTTAATGTCTTATTTATAAATTTATATATTGAATAAATAAATTATTTTAATTTAAAATTAATCTTTATAGAAATGCATACAGCAAGTATTAAGTATAGTATACTAAAAAATATATCCTAATTAAAAATATTACAATTTTTTTCCATTGAACAATCATTTGTTTTAATAGCTGAAAAGTTGAATTTTTTGCAAGTAAATATTTCACGAGGGTTGTTCGATGTTTCGGTTGCCGCCCCTACAAAGAATTCAAACCCCGAGGCTAACAGAGGGGGTTTCAAGCTTCAGTGAAGTTGAATACTTGTGTACAATTTGAAAGTATTTAATAATACATACACTCAGAAAAAGTACAGTAAAAATAAATAAAAAAATGTTTATATAAATAAAAAGTATTCTTAATATATTAAAATCGGTTTACAACTGTAAACAACACTAATTAAATTAAATTAAAATGTTTATTAACTATTAGCTCACACATAAAATAAATAAATATACACTATACCACAAAGATTTAATTTTTATTGTGGCAGTGTTGCACCTTTGATGTCGAACAAATTGTGATTCGGCAAGAAAATGCCCTTAGCTTTTGCTCCCTCAGTTGTTGTTCGAATCACGTTCATAATGTCGTATTAGTATTTATGAAAAAATTAAACGTTTTGCAGGAATAACAAGTGAGAGGAGACAGAGCAGAGTGTGTTTGTTATTGGTGTACAATTGCATGCTTGCCTGGACTTGAATAATAGTCGCTTATTTGCTTTAATGCGGCACGTTGCGTATACGCCATGTAGTACGACAATTTGTTAGTCTGACTGAGTCTGTTGCTTTTTATTTGCCAAGCAATATGTTGAGCATGTATCTGCTCTATAAAAGCTCACAGATACTTTATTTTTCATGCGAAATTTGGATATGCTTCTACTCTAATTTTCACTCTACACTTTACCCGCTGGCTTTTTATTATCATTTTATTTTTCGTCAGCCATTACTTTTATACATACACACACACACACAAACACACACATTCGGCAGTAGATATAAATAAAAAAAAAAAAGAATAAAATAAAAACCAAGCCAAATGCGTTTTCCATGTCGCATTTGTATAACTCCCACAGCTGCCAGCAGGAGGAATTGCCTCAGCTCTTAGTTAAACCATCTGCCCAAACGGTAAGCTTCATTTTCATTTTCATTTCATTTTCATATTCTGCTATTTTCCGTAGACCAACCTTGGCAGCTGTTCTCACTAGAAGTAAAATCCAGAAAAATGATAGTTTTCAGCCCCTTCCTTAGCCTAATATCTTTTTAATGATGGCCTCAAATTACCTTTGGCTTTCAATCAATAAACTACCCATTGAATATGAATAAACCAGGGTATAGGTGCATTGCAAAAAGCTGAAAAAGCTCTGTTATAAATGATGCAAATAGCCAATTTTTTTAAGTACTCGTATGAAATATAAATTACTCATTTGTAGACAAGCCATTTGCTTTGCTTTTGTGCACGACTTTTTAAAATCACATTTGTAGCAAAATAATTAAATTTCTTTCGTTAGCCTTTGAAAATATTAAATACATTTGTATTAAATGTATTAAATAATAAATTAAGTACCCAAAAAATCCCAGTTATATTCTTAGCAAAGCGCTTTTCTTTCATTTGCTAGTCTTTAAAAATATTTAATATGTATTTATTAAATTTATTAATATATATATTTTAATGCTGCGTAGAATAGTTTCTTTACAATTTAACATTGTATTCAATATTGCACTTAGGTTATTTTATTTTAGCAATTTAACTTATGTAAAATTCAAATTTATAATCAGTTAACTTAAAAAGTTGCCCAGAAATGCCACTGGCTTTGAGACAACACTGAACAGAAAGAATTCACGGAGTTCCCAATTTACCAAGACAAAAGCCCCAAAAAACTTTTAAGTCGAAAACTTTTTAAATTATTAAAATTAATAGTGCAAGAAGTGGTTTACTTTCAGCAGGGTTATCCCAGCTATTTGATATGCCATTTGAAATTTAGCATACTCTGTATTAAAAAGCCAATTTTCATTCAGTTAATAAATTCATATTCTGCAAGTTCCCATAAATGTAGCATAATTTACAGAGTTTATTAACAGTTGGTTCATCTGCATAAAAGGCGGCTCAGAATATTTCCCCTACTTAATTATTCAATTACGATATTTCTTTTCAAGCTTAAACAACCGAAAACCCCATGACTAGAATTAAATATGCCATAAGATAGACAGTCTGTTAGACAATAAAAATTACCATGGGATAATGTTAAATGTTCATTATGATGTGTTGTCTGCCTCATAGTTTATGCAGATGTTGGCTTATTAATTAGCTGCTTGTCACTCAGAAATTGCGCATACGACGTGTGAGCCCTCCGCCCCCCACTGCCTATGTCAAAACACAATGGATGGCACCTGTTTTCTGTTTCCTGTTTCCCATTACCTTTGCTTACTTCTTGCTCAGCGGCAAATTACGAAACATTCGAGAGTTACAAACTGTTAATTATATGGCGTGTTCCACACACAATTTACTGCCACTCAAGGAATTCCTCGGAGCATTCTCTTGTGGTTAGTTGAAAAGTTATTTTTACGAGGGAACATGGTCTGTCTGATTTGCTGCAAAAAAAATCATATAATTGATGACCATTTGTTCTGGCATGGAAACCAGACAACGGTAATTAACTTATTCAGGTCAGGTATGTTTTAGGCCTGCATAACGGGCAGTTAGGCCAAATTAAAAAGTATCTTTTGTTACAATTTTGTGCAGTGTTCCACTTTAAACAGTTTGGCGCCTTTTAATGTTTTCAGCATACTATGAATCGATTAGGGCGCAGACAGACAGATGGTCGGACGTCCAAATTGACTAAGATAGAGCTCAAGTAGCGTCTCCCTGCACGCTATCCGTGCCTGTTGACGCATGGCCAAGTGATAGAAACGTCGTTATCGCTTCCGCCAAGCACAGTGGGGCTTAGCGTCAACGATGTTGTCAAAAAGGCTTTACCTTTAAAATAATGCGATGTCTGCTGAAGAAGGTACAGTGGGCCTTATAGCAAGAAATTAAACTTAAAATGTGTAAATTTATATTATTATTTTTATGTAATTGTTAGTTAAAATAATACTATCAAATTTCAAATTATCTATTTATTATTTTTCAAAAGTAAAATTATAAATAATTGCTTTAAATTAAATGTCTTAATGTAAATGTATTAAATTAATTTAATTATTGGAATCCATTATTTAAATTACAATTTTTTTAAATTGATTAATAAATAATAATAATAAATAATTGTAATAAAAGTACATTTTTAAATTAAAAACTATTTTCAAATTATTCTAAAAAATGAAAATAAAAATGATGTGATGAACTAAATTTCATATAATTAATTTTTAAAGTAAAGATATACTAAATAATGTGATGAAATAAATTAAATTTAATATATATTTATTTCAATAAGAGATACATTTTTTCGATTTATTTGTATTAAAACGTAGCTTGCAGTTCGCTTGATGGATTTATTTGCTGTCGATTGAATTGATTCTTTTTATCTCAATGACTTTTTGATTTTTCACACGCCCGCCAGGTTTGAGTGGCATTGTGCGAAGCGCACACGCAGACACACACACACACACACACACACACATACACACTCATATACACACACATACACACGTACACATACATATAGAGAGAGTCCATGGAGGTGGCAGTTTAGTTGCGCCTCAATGGCTGCTGGGACAGGCCCTAATGATATACGAGCTTACCACGTTACAGTCTTTTGCTCTTTCGTTTCCTGCTGCTGAATCATCTCCTTCTTGGCTTGTATAAACTGTCCATTTTAGCCAGTTTTAATTAATTTCAATTGTTCTCTAACCACAATGCTGCCAATCGGCTCTTAGCCTCTCTTATTAAAACGTTACAAGCGAACGGTTTTAAAGGCAAGAGTTGAGCTCAAATTTAAACTTGATGAAAGTAGCTTAAATCCTCAAAAATGTAATAAATAGAAAGATTGTTTAAATTTGATAGAATTGCTCGTTTATCGTTAAATCGATATCGATATTCAATCAGACAGCTGTCTGGCAACACTGCTGATCTAGGATAATATGCTGTTGTTCAGTGCTGACAACTTATGCAGTGCACTTTATTTCGCTTTAATAATCGTATTTAAAATTTGAAAATTATTTATATAAATTTTCTAGACTACCCTATCTGTTACAGACACTTGCCAAAACACTGCATACGCTTTTTTGGCCAATTTGAACAGCAAAAGGCGAAACAAGAGCTGGGGATACTTCATGCCAAACGCTTTTGAGTAGCGTAACTCTTGCTCTCATCTTTCGCTCTCTTTATATTTGCCGAACTGCCAGAGACACTTGAGCGTGAAAAGTTGTATGCTCGTGTAGCAGCAACAATGCTGGGGCATAATCACTTAACAAATTGCTGGCCGGTTAAAAATTGAAAGGGCCAGCTGAGTGGCGACCAAAACCCAAGAGGGGTGGGGAGGGGCAGTATGTTGGTTAACATGAAAAAATAATAAGCCTACCTTAAAGGGTTTGCTATTGTCCATTTGAGCCAGATCATCTTCCAATGTGCTGGTGGTCGGTGGTGTGGGCGAATTGGGCAACAATGCCAGCTCCAGTTCCACATCATCCGCATCCACATCCACATCATCATCCACAACATCAGCATCCACATCCACATTCACATCAGCAACAGCATTGGCAACGCTCTCGCTCACGCCATCGCCAACACCGCCGCCATTGCCGCCGCCATTGCCGTCGCCGTCGCCATTGCTGTCGCCGTCGGCGTCAGCCTCGTCAGTATCTGCCTCCATTTCCGCAGCTCGCATCAACGTTCTCTGTCGCGGTGTGTGTGTTGTTCTTGTTTTCGACGGATTCGCAGCCGCAATCATGGGGTCAATCGTGGCCTCCGTTATTTCAGCTGTTTTTCCCACTGCAGTTGGCTTTGTTGTTGCACTCATTTCTGTCATTGTTTATATGTTTTCGTCTGGTGTTCGTTTAAAAACAAAGTATACAAAAGCAAGAAAATTCTAAAAATATTTGTAGAAAATATATTTAATGGCAAATAATCACTATATTAATAGCTGCGATAATTGAAACGTTAAGAACCCCGTCTAGAATTTTTATGCTACATTTAACAAATATATATTTTTAATGGCTAATAATCAGTTTAATAAATCACTTTAAATTTATAAACCGTATTAAAAAATTCTATTATTCATTGAAATGATTTTATATTTGTTTTTTTGTTTCAAACCCGGAGCTATTAATAATTAATTTATTTTAATTTGTGGCGCTTTATATATATAAAATAAAAATAAAAGAATTTAGTTTAACTTTTGTATTGATTTTCTAAGCTTTAAGTCTTTATTAATATTTATTTTAATGTTAACACTTTTGCCAAACAGTTTTTTTATTGAATATTTATAATATCATAACCAGTTTACTTAATTATTATTTTATATATTATATATTTATTAAACAATTGGAGGGTTTGAAACTGTATTTAGCTTATTTTTAAACACAGCCAAAAAATTATTATTGAATATTATTATTCATTAATTATTTAATCATAAAATAATTTTATTAAACTTTTTATTTATTTACTAATTATATTAAGAATTGTTTAAGAATTGATTTAATTTATTTAAAGCACATTTTTCAAACAGTTTTAATGGACACAGCACATTTACACTTTTGTTTTTTAGGAAATACAATATTTACGCGTTATTCGAGTTCTGACGACCAAGGCCCTGAGAGCCGCACATCCGCCAAGCGCCAAATGCCAAACGCAACAGAAGCCGGCCGAACTTGGAATAAATTGGCAGACAAAAGTGCCTACTGTATTTAAGGTTGAAGCCAGCTCCAGTGTGTTTGCCTTATCCACTGTGTGTTGTTATTGCAAAGTCAAAAGCAAGAGAGCGCACACAGGCTAACAGCGAAGAGAGCAGAAGAGAGCGAACGCGCTGTTAAGCGCAGACAGGGCGTGCCAGACAAAACAAAGTCGTGTAGGCCTACACCTGCTGCCATGCCACTACTTTTCTACTACTACTACTACTACTTTTGTACTTTTTTTTAGGTTCCTATTTGATGGCAGCTGCTGCTAAATTGTTGCAGCAGTAAAATAACAAATTCGGGCCTTAACTTTCATATTGGCTGAGAGAGAAATAGACAGAGCAGGGAGAGTGGGCTGAACTTTGTATAAGGGCAAAGTTTATAAATGCAGTAAAACCAAAGTGCAGCCTTTGAATGCACTGCTATAAAATGTCACGAATACTCCTTAACTCTGCAAAATTAAAGCCAAAAAATAATTATTAGCATGCAGTTCTCTAGAGCTTTACGCTGTGGCGGCCAATGCCAAACAAAAGACAAGATTTACGAGCCGAAAAACCACGCGCTGGCATGACATTTAGTTGCAACTCATAGCAGAAAATATTTCGAAATTACAAAAAAAAAGGGGTACAGGGTATAAAAAATACTTATACCATTCCTCGAAACAAAATTATTGGCAAGGGCCAACAGGCAGTTGCTGTTTTCGGTTCTAAGACCCATTTACAATAGTTCTGTGATTAATGGTCAATGATGACAAGTATGTAAATGGTAAATAAATAAGATGATGCATTACGGTCTGGCATGCCTCCTTTTATTTCTTGAAAATATACCAAGCTTTTATGCAAAGGAAATTTGATTTTCAATTGGGATTTCTAATTTAATCTAATCATTATTAATTAATTATTAAATACAAAAAAAGCAGATGGTCGGAGACCAAATTTTTTGATAGATTTAATTTACAAATTGCTAATCGAATAACTAAGAAAAATCTAGAAGAACCTGATATATTAATATAAGGTTGATTCCCAGTTATACCCTATACCTATTGAAAATGGGTAAAAACAGGGTTAATTTTTTTAATCTAATTTCAAAACACAATAAGCCCGAGAGACTGAAATCGAACACAACTGATAGTAAAATACTCTAAAATACTCTAAAAGTTTGCGAGATATAGGATATGTTTCACTTTCTATTCCGCTTCCTTCTGACTTCGCACAAACCTAACAGATCCATCCATACTCTTTTAAGATACAGGGCCTAATAAAATAAAAGCTTTACTGGTTCTCCGGTAAACATTTACTGCTTTTCGGCACATAAAATGTACTTCTACTCCCAGCCTACGCCGGATTTAGTTTTAAGAACTTTTCAGCTGCCATGATAAATGTTTTATGCGACAATCATATAAATTACGACTTTTAAATTCCACTTTAAACCCCCTACATCACCTAAGACAACATCTTAACCCTGTAATCTGTACCTGCACAACATTCTGCTTAAAATTAAGCTAAATTTTTAATTACGAGCCTATGCCGCCATTTATCATGCTTTCAAAGTCTGCATCCAGCTGTTAGCTAGCTGTTAGTTAACAGCGCGCACCCATGTTAATATTTGACTTAAGCTGCTTAATTGCCTAATTTGTGTACAGCCAGTTTGGGCTTATTAAACGATTGTTTTTGCTTAGTGTAAACAGAGGTTTAATGGCAAGTTAAGGAGTAAGCACTATCAAGAGCTGAAAATGTTATAAACTGCGAGTTTCATTCATTTGAAATAAACAAAAGCTAAACACAAAGGCAAAGGTGTCGCTTTTGTGCTCCTTCTAGCTCCCACTTTCGAGTCTTGAATCGCCATTTACACGCTCTTACCCATTCTCTCTACTCTCTCTTTGTTCAACTGAGAGGGTTGTTTCATGTCTGCTCTTTAACATACATGCGTCTTTACGTTTAACAGCAGTTCTGTATTGTTTCCATAGAACTGTTACCAGAATTTTAAAATGGATTTTTAAATAAAACAAATATAATTTATATTTGAATGGACTCAAAATTAATAATATAAATTTCAAATAAAACAAAAATTAAGTATAAAACAAATTAAACTGCGCATTTATTGAAAGAACCAAAAATATTACTGCCTTATCAGATATCAATTTAGACCAATTTATGCTTATCGTAAATCTATGGAAAATTGCATATATCTTAAATTTTTATAATTTATTTTGCATTTTTTAAAATATTTTTTTTAAGATATATTATATATATATATAGATATTTTATAATTAAAATCGTGCCATTTCTGGCAGGACTGCAGAGCTGTTAATACCAGCAGTTATGCTGTTAACTACAGACTGGATTATCTATCAGCTTGAGCATACAAACATTGCTTTTTATGCTGACAAATCACTGCTATTCTTTGGACTTCTTCAGTTATCGCTCTGTGTACGCACAAATATAAAGGAGGGACGGTCGGAAGTCTCTGGGTAAACATCCTGTGTTTACCTAAGTCGGAGGCAAAGGTGGCAAGTTCTCTTTCGAGAGCTTCGTGCGACTTTGAGACTATTCATAAAACTCATTTTGGACCGAGTTGGCTTGGCTTAGTGGGTCAATGCACTGGCAACGTGTGCGAGGCAAGGCAATGTCCTTGTGCGTGTCATTTCAAGTCACTTCAGCTCAAAAATAGTATACATATACAAACACACACACACACACAGACACACAGATACACACACACACATTCATGTTGCAAGTGCAATGACAGCGCAAATGGGGGCACAGCCAATGGGGCAGAGAGGCGATAAAACGGTTCGCCTTTTGGCCACGTTCTGGCTTTTGGCTATTTGTCAAAGGAGCCAACTTTTGCCTTTTCGGCTACAAACCTACAACATTATAATGTGAACCCGATAACGTTCACATTTTGACCTTTTTGTATTTGCTTTATTAACAGCATGCATATTATATGCAAAAAATGATTTAAAAGGGTAGCGCTCAGTTTGGCATAAGTTATTTAAATTATCATTGTGTGTATTCCCTTGGGTTATTTTGATTTAATTTTGGTTAAACCATAGTCATCGCTTCAGTTTAAAGGGCAACAACATTTGCTGCAAAATGTCTGCGCCATTTAACAGCCTAATGTTTGTTAACATTCGCTCAAAAAGAGCAATCAACAGTGACTGTGTGTTAACTGAAATGCTGTTAACAGTGCTTGAGAATTGCATGAGTTTTGCATGATATAAATAAATTAAATTTAAATAACAGACGCTATATATTAAACGGTGCAATAAATTTAAATCTTATAACAATTATGTAAATAAATTATATAAATGCCACACAAATTACATACACGTCAGAAATAATAAAAATTTTAAAGGAAATTTTCGAAAATAAATGCAAATAAAAACATTTTTATTTGTGTTAATAAAAACTCAAATAAATAAATACTATGATAAAGAAGCAATGTTTTTTAATACACATACATTCGGGTAAAATTAATTATACAAATATAAACATAAGATTCAATTAAAAAACTTAAATTTAAGCATATATAATTTAAATTTATATTGAAAAGTAAACATATAAAATATATGCCAAATAAATAAACGTGAAATTAAAAAAATAAATAAATAAACAATTTAAGTATAAATTTAATAAAAATAACTTGCAACAATATTTGTTTTGTTGTAATTAAGCATTCTGCACTGTAAAATAAAATAAATCTTAACATTAATACAAATTTCGTTTACTCCAATAACTGTTAAAACTCTGTAAGCTCTGTTAACCCAACAGAGCGCGCGTCGAAGTTGCCAGAGGCGCTGGCAGCGCGAGCGCGCTCTCTCTCTCGGTATAAAAGCGCGCGTCAGAGTTCAAGAGAGTTTAGTTAAGACCGGCGGTCGCTCGAGCTTTGCAAACTGCTAAGCTGCTCAGTGCTAAATGACAAGCTGAACGGTGTGGACGCATTTTCGCTAATCTGTGCAATTTGTGTGTGGAAAATGTGCAAAATCAAATAATAATTACAAACTGCAACAAATGCTATGCAGTAGTGCATTAAACGAGCAATCAACTGTTATTTTGCCTTATATGCCATAACTAATTCGCGAATATAATAGAAAACGAATAATTTGCAAATTATTTACAAAAATGCCCAACGCCACGGAAACCACAACAACAACAAACAACTCAAGTGACTCCTTAAAGCCATTTAAAGTAAGTTGCAATAGATAAAAAATAAAAAACGAGATAAATGAGCCTTCAATAAAATGGCTAAATAAAATAGAGGCTAAGGTTATTAACTTGCAATGCAATGCCCTTTTTGGGCGTTGTGTTTGTGATAGACGCAAAAAGAAACAACAAAAACTGGGTGAACTTTGAGCCGAAGAGAGCGTGCACAGTTCGCAGAGAGCGAAAGCTCCGCGCTTGCAGTCTCTTTGCAGGCGCTGTTAAATTGCAAAAGAGAGCGCGCTGTAAATGCTATGGCTTTGCCTTTGCAAATGCAAAAACAAAAAAACGCTTGACATGAATTGCTTTTGCTCTCTCCTTGCTCTCTTCATCTGTCTCTCTGTGTGTATATTTGTATTTCAGTTCAGCTGTGATTTGTTTGTCTTTTGCATTTGTTGTTTGTTTGTCTGCAGTGTGCCTTTGTTGTCAACTAATTTGTTTATCCTCGCTGTCTAAATAACATGAAGCAGCTTGAGCAAGAACTTGGCTTATATTTATCTTCTAACATCAAAGAGAGACTCGACCACAAACTGTACACCTGCAACAGCGTCTGTTAACTGTGGTTTGCTCTGCTCTCCTCTACTCTCCTCTGCTCTGCTCTGTTCTGTCCTTCATTTTAACGAGAGTCCATTAAAATGTCGCTCTTTATTATAATAATTAATCAAGTTGTCCACGGCATATAAATCGGCTTAACAGCTGACAGCATGTTTTGCGCAATTAGCACGTGCCACGCCCCATAAATAATGCATTCAATAATTTACATAATTCCTTGTCGTAGTTTAATAAGCCCAACACTTGATTTCCCCAGCGTCTGCCAGATCTACATTCTATCCCCATTAAATATTTACAGACCTTAACATCTTCAACCTGCACTCCCTGCTCCCCTCACTAACTTCCCCTCCCTTTACTCAGGTGACACTCGCTCCATTCCAGAATCAGCGTTGCCAATTTAGCGGATTTGAGAATTCTATTTATGCTTAGGGTAAATCTACATATTTGTCAATAATATAATTAATTTCATTTATTTTGTTTTTGTTATTTGTATGCATTTTAATTTAATTTTTTTATTTTTCCTTCAATCTTGTTGATATTGCAAATCCAGCTGTCTGGCAACACTGCACAGTATCCTTGCTACGTGCTGGGTCCTGAGAGCTCACGCTGTGCTGTGCTCGATTGTTGACTATTTTCTGTGCTCTAATGACAGCTGGGTTAGCTGCGATGCTGAGATTCCAGAGTGGACCCCAGATAACTGCAAAGCGTACAATTTACTGTAATATTCTGGATATTGCATTACATTTACACAGGGTCGTAGTTCAATTGCCCCAAGGGGCAGCAAAACAATGTTGCCAAGCTAGAGAATTTAAGTCGATAAACTCGCACACGCTAGTTCTGTCTGCATATCGTTTTTACGTATTTCTTTACAAGGCACAACAGATGCAGCATTACCTCTTAAATAATATTTATTAGAGAGTTCGGCCAGCGAGAGTTCGACCAGCGAGAGTTCGGCAAGCGCGAGTTCCTCCAGCGAGAGTTGAGCAGGGAACTAGGCAACGAGAATTAGGCAGCGAAAGCCAAACTCTCGTTGGCTAGAGAGAGTTCGGTTAGGAAATATTCGGCCAGCGAGAGTTCGCCGGGCGCGAGTTCGCCCAGTCTAAGTTCGGCCAACGAGAGTTCGACCAGCGATAGTTCGGCAAGCGCGAGTTCCTCCAATGAGATTTGGGCAGGAAGGGTTAGGCAGCGAAAGCCAAACTCTCGTTGGCCAGAGAGAGTTCGATTAGCAAACATTTGGGCAGCGATAGTAGGAGTTCGGTCAACGAGAGTTTGGCCTGTGAGAGTTCCACCTACGAGTTCGGCCAGCGAGAGTGCGGCAATCGAGAGTTTGGCCAGCGAGAGTTTGGCCTGCGAGAGTTGGGCAGGTTTGTGTATCTAGTGTTTGGCCAGCGAGAGTTCGACCAGAGAGTGTTCGGCAAGCGCGAGTTCGGCCAACCAGAGTAACACCATCGAGAGTTGGACCAGCAAGAATTAGGCAGCGAGTGTTTGCCCAGCGAGCATTCGCGAGTTCTTCCAGCGAGAGTTCGGCCAACAAGTAATCGGGCAGAGAGAGTTGGGCCAGCGAGTGTTCGGCAAGCGCGAGTTCGAGAGTTCGAGGTTGAGAATTGGACCAGCAAGAATTAGGCAGCGAGAGTTCGGCCAGCAAGTGTTCGGGCTAAGAGAGTTGGGCCAACGAGAGAATGGTTGGCCTTCAATAAACTAAATAAAACGAAATGATGGCACGTAAACCTGGGTGTCTATTAGTTTCCCCCCTCCCCTCACCATTTCGTTTCCAGCCAAGTGCAGCCTTGCCGACTGGCATCCAACTGGTGTCCAACTGTAGCTGCATCGACTTGGCCACTTCTAATTTATGTTTCGTTTAACCTTAACGCTCAGGCGCCATTTCACATGAAATGCAAGTTTAATAGAGCCAAGCAGCATGCCTCGCGCCTCGTGCCTCGTGCCTCGTGCCCCATGCCTCAAGCAGGATGCATAACGTCCTTGCCGCATGTGCACTTGATAAATGCACATGCCCCTGCATAGACATTGCCAAAGAATGTGCAACATCAAACTGCTGACAGGCATAACTCGTCGTCAGGCATAAAACACGACAAATATTTGGGCATTGTGCGGCAAAACAGACAAGTGCTTGTCAAACTGTGCACAAGTTGGCCAAAACTGGCACCAAAAAGAAAGTACAGAAACCTAAGCTTTATCATGCCGAGCACAGTAGAGACTCTCTAAAGAACAACGGCTGATAAGGGTTATCAAAAGTAGAGTAATTCCAATAAACGCCAGGATTTGGCAAAATTAATAGCAAAAAAATAGATCATATATGAGTCATAATTATTATTATTATTATTAAATATTTAAAACATTTAAAACCAGAATGGGCGGAGCAGATCAGTCGGACGGGCCCGACTGTCTTATACCCTGTGCCAAAGCTCGCGCTGCGCGCTCGCAAATACAGTATAAAATATTTCAAATATAATTATATAAAGTTGTCATACAAAACGTAGCAGCAATTCTTCTTCTTACTGTGTTATGTGCGCCAGCTTTAACGGCCGCGCTGCTAGAGGGCGAGCGAGTTGCCGCCTGCAATATTGTTTCGCTAATAACTTCTGTGTTTATTAACCGATTTCAATGCGCTTTGCAGGATAGTTAAATATAATGAAAGAGAGTATATATTCCAAATAACAACATTCTATGTTCAATTTTACGCTTGTTATTCGGCTTTTATCGATTAAGGCGTAAAGAGGGCGTGGCATCCAAAATTTGAACAAAGCCTTATCTGCGTATGATATAGACCTACCAACTACTGAAAACAGAATTTATGTAAATAGCTTAGTGTCTCTAAAATAGGCGAATGTATTTTATTTCATTCATTGTGGGCGCCAGGGGCGTGGCATCCAAGATTTGAAATAAACTTGATCTGCGTATGGTACACACCTTTCAAAAGAGACCAAAACGGCTTCTCTAGCATTTGTAGTTTAGAAAATCTCAGCGTTCATACAGACAGACAGACAGACAGACGGACAGACAGACAGACAGACAGACAGACAGGGCTAAATCGACTCAGCTCGTCTCCCTGATCAAGAATATATATAGTTTGTGGGGTCTGCCACGCCTCCTTCTGCCTGTTACATACATTCGCACAAAGTTATTAACCCTGTTTTTCCCATTTTTCAAATGGGCACAGGGTATAAAAATTCAACTAACGTATTCAAAAACCACAATTTAAGATGAAATTTTCTAAAATAAAATCAAAAGGAAACATTTTATTTATGTTAATAAAACATGCAAATAAATTATCAGAATTATAAAAATTAAAAAAAAAAAAACTACAATATCTAGTTATCTGATATTTTAAATACGTTTTATAAAAAAAATTATATAAATAAAAATAAAAATTATGCAAAAAAAAAAAACAACTTCTAATAACGGTTATCATTAAAAGACAAATTCTTAAATATGCCAAGATTTAGCAAAATTACAGATACTATTTTATAAAAGCAATGATCATCATAATTATAAAATTAATTATATGCTTTTCTTTAAAATATCAAACTTAATGATGAAATTTAAATATAACTTAATTGTGCACAGAAATTATAAATAATTAAAAGTTTTTGAACATATTTGAAAAGCAGAAAACTCTGCCAAAACTCTGGTTTAAGCCAAGTCCATACAAAACAGACATCAGAAGTAATTGTTCTTAATAACTGCAGTATTTCACATAAATCGCAGGCACTTTTTGTTTGTGAAAGTATCGTCAAAGTTTTGGAAAATGTTTCGCGTGGGAAGGACGCAGCCATAGGAACTGCTAAGCCGTAATGCTTTTGTCTAAAAATTTGGCATTGGCAAACTTTGAGGCTGCTAATGAATTCACGTATCTATCCCAACTCGGCCTGAAATCCCATCGCACACATATGTGCATATGTATAATACATATTTGAATATATACATACTTACAAACATAAATAAGCTATATACATACACACTAGAATAGAAAAAACATTTTCATTCGCACGCGCTGCGTAATGACAATATGATTAAGCTAAAAGCAAAGGCAGAAGAAAGCAGTACAAAATAAAATAATACAAAAATAAAATGAAGTAAAATAAAGTCAGATAATACCTAATATATTATACTCTTTCCAATACCAATTATATATAAAAAAGCACATTAAAATACATATTTATTTATATGATATATACAACTTTCAAACTTTAGAGTTTCGTTTGGCAAAAAAAAAAAATTAAATAAACATTATTAAACTTAAGTAAATAATAAAATATAAAAACCGACGAAAGGGCTTTGTTGCTTAGACTTGAAATAATTTAATTCCTTAATAAATTAATTAATAAAATAAATATGTATATATTCTTTTAAATTCCATAGCCCTTTTTAAAATATTGCTGAAATATTTATTTGCATTTTAATATTATTTTTGAATCGTTAACGTAAGCGTATTCAAGTATTTCAGATAGACTTGTTCCCTGTGATGAATTCAATATCAAAAACAAACCTTCGCTCAATTTTTCTTTTGTTTTCCTTTAATTTGTGTTTTATTTTGGGTGCTGTCGAGTGTCCGGCATTAATATTTCACAGGGGCTCATGTCTCACTTGTTGTTGGGTCTGCTGCCGAGTCCTGTTGGTTTAATTTATTATTCATTCATGGTATATCGCTTCAGCCATATGTAACTGCGAACGTGTAACGGCCTATTATTCTCTTTTTTCTCATTTCCCTGTGTTGTGCTGTTGTTGGTTGGTTTTTTCCCCCTTTTGCTCGACGCTTCTTGTTAACGGTTTGATTGCCTGCAGGTCAAGGACGTCACGCGCAACATTAAAAAAGCCGTCTGTGCTGCCAGCCTAGAGGAAATACGCTCCAAGGTGGCCGAGAAGTTTGACAAATGCGATCACCAGCCGACCATACACCTCGACTCCGATGGCACCGAGATCGACGATGAGGAATACTTCCGCACCCTCGACGAGAACACCGAATTGGTGGCCGTGTTTCCCGGCGAGCATTGGATAGATGTGAGTATCTTAATTAAGCAATTACATATCGTAATCAATAAATAAATAATAATGCTAATTATAATAATAATACTACGAATTATAATAACAATAATAATAATATTTATATAGTTACCTAATCCAATAACAATTTTTATTTAAATTGATTAAAATAAGACTATTATTCAAATTTTTTAATTTTTTGTAGATATATAGTTTATTAAATATAATTTTAACAATTTAATGAAGCATATTATCGTGTTAATTAGTTGTTTCTTATAAAACAAATACAACCGATACTTTAATTTAAAGCTTCTTTTATTTATATAATTTAAATATATATTTGTCGCAAACTAAATTATATATACTACTATATATTTATCATATATTTCATAGTACATACTAGTATGATATACATATATGATTAAAATACAGTTAAATTTTCATTGCAAAAACTTAATTCTAATTATTTCTTATAAATATTGCAGAATTAAATAAAAAATTCATTAAATTGTAATGTTTAAAGTAAAATATTAATTTTATAAGCACATGTATTTTGCAAAATTAATTATTTAAATTATAATTGGAATTATTTTATTTTTATCAGATATATTAAAATAAAGTTGTTAAAATAAAATCACTTTGCATTTTAATTTAATTAATTAACTTTGCATATTTCAGAATTTATTATGCAATTTATGCAATTGTTATTTTTATATATTTTTACAGCCGACGCATTACGTGACAATAACTACGCCGAATGCAACTGGCAATGGCAGCCTCACTGGCAATCCTGAGAACGGGGATACCACGGATGCGAACAATCCGGAGACGGCGCGTATACGGCAGTTGGTGGGGCAGCTGCAGAACAATCTGTGCAATGTGTCCGTTATGAACGATGCGGATTTGGATTCGTTGTCGAACATGGATCCCAACTCTTTGGTGGACATAACGGGCAAGGAGTTCATGGAGCAGCTGAAGGACGCGGGCAGGTAAGGGGAATATTATAAATTGTGTAATTTTATAATTTGCCTGCAATTACTGTGTTTTAGACCACTGTGCGCCAAACGCAATGCAGAGGACCGTCTAAACCTGCTGAAGCTGCTGAAAGCCGGCGCTATATTCTGCTCGGAGCGTTATCCGGAGGATGCGGAGGCGATTGATCGGGAGATCGGCAGGCAGCTGAACGAGACGGAGAACGGGAGGGAGGCGAAGCAGACGGCGGCGAGCAACACGCGCACTATTGAGGTGGTGCAATGCGACAATCAGAATACCACCATAACCATCACAGTGGCTGAGGCCATCACCAGCAGCGGCCTGGAGGCAAGCACGGGGCAAACGGAGGCAACAACGGCTGTGGCTGCCACAAAGGAGGCGGATGCGAATGCCAATGGCAACGCGGGCGACATCTGACTGCCCATTTTAGGCAGCCTTAGATAAAGCCTGGCCAGCAGCGAGGCGCCGTTGGCGAACTAAGGAACGATGGCAATTTCAAAACACATCAATTCATACTAAATACTAGAGAACACAAGTAATCAGTCCTGCAACATGGGGTTAACATACAACGTATTTGTAGCATGTAATGAGGGGTGAGTAGAAAACGAGAAAATCAAAAATAAAAAACGGAAAACTTGAAAAATAAATAAAAACAATTAGCAAAAGGAATAGTCTATAAAGTATAACAGAAATAGCAAGTTACATTACAGTTCTAAGTGAAAGAAGTTTCAAATAATTTATATTAAATATTTTTTGTTTCAATTGTAAGCGTATAGCATTTAAATTCCCTTGTAGTTATTTTAATATCAACATAATTTTGAAAGAGTTCAATTAATGTTTAACTCGGTAGAGCGAGAGCTGGGATTAAGGTAATCAAAAGCAAATGCTTCATAGAACTTAAGAGCAAATGAAAGTTAACGAAATATTACACATATAGCATTACCAAATTCACAAAGAAAAACAAGCGAAAACATTTTAAATTTAAACGTGAAATTTATATAAATAGAGATAAACATGAATAGAAAATAAACTTAAATAAAACAAGCAAAATGAGCTCACAAACGAGTAAAAGAAATAATAAATAAATTAATATTCTTATTTTAAATATTTAATAAAATGATTTCTCCTTAAATGTTCTTTTTTTGCAGCCTATTTTATTGTTAAAGTATTAATAAATGTATTTGAAATGCAAAGCGCACAAGAAGCAAAGCAAAAATATGCATAATAATTCGTAGTTAAAATTTGAATGCACAAGAAATTAAAAAATAAAATATACCTAAAGAAAACCTACAATGGGAAAGTGCATATTACTTAATATTAAATGTTTAGATTAAATGAGTATTAATTGAGCGCATAAATCAAGTTCATTTTGAGTAGTTAATTTAAATAAAATATTTAATCTATATATAATTCAAATATATTGGCATAGTTAGAATTGTTAATTGGCAGCTAATTAATTGCAGAAGCAACTCTTAAATAAATGATTAACTTTAGTTACAACAATACAAATAAATTTACATATTTACTGCGAAAGTTCCTATTTTTTTTTAGTTTTTTAATTTACAGTATTTGCTATAAACACAAATAGTTAATAGACGAAAAGTTAGAGAGAAATGCACATAGAAATTGCTTATATTTTGTTCTTAGACTAATGACCATTGAAAATGTCTTTTGTTCGATCCAATTGAGACTGACTGAATTTATGTGTAATTAATTAGTTCATTCAACTGGAACATTTTGAAAATCGCTTCAAATGTAAATCCCCCACAATAACAATTTTAAATGAAAACGAAATACTTATACAGTTAGAGAATGAGCAGCATAAGAAACCATCATGAATTTAAACAATTAATATTAGTCAACTTAAAACCAAAACCAAAACAATAACAATAAACAAGAGCAACAATTGCAAAGAAAATCAAGCAAAAACACATATACAATATACACAAATATATATACATTAAATATACCTAGTAACTGCATACGCCTACAAATAATATTGCAAACCAACTAAAGACACCAATAAATATACATATAAATATATATATATGCAAATAAATGCAAATTCATTGTGTTGATTTTTGTTTAACAGCGGCAACGCGACGTATGCGCAACCCATTTAAATGTGCAACAGGAAGAGAGCGAAAGAGAGCCGAAGAGAGTGGGCGTGTTTGCGTGAGAGCTTTCGAAGAGAAAGAGAGAGAGAGCAGCAAAACATTGCCTGTCAAATTGTTGCAGTTAATTGCATTATAAAATACACTCTCACACACACACACACACACACACAGAGGCTGTGACGTCACGCGTGTTGTGACGTGCGCTTTCAGGCCTGACTTTGCCCTACTAACACCATTGCAAACATACAGCACACGCAGCTCTCTAAGCTTGCAGACCTTTACCTGACCCAAATAGGGGCTTTTACTGTTTGGATTTCAGATCCGGTACTTTAAAGGAGTACAAAAGGGTCTACTGGGTTAGTGCAAGTGAGAAATGTGGCAGACCCCACAAAGTATATATATTCCTGATCAAAACGACGAGCTGAGTCGTTATAACCATGTCCGTTGGTATTGGCATCTAGAACTCGCAAACTATAAGAGCTACAGGTATGTACATATGTAGGTTTTCCCTTAATGTAAGCTTATCAAGTTTGTTTCAGATATTATAGTATGTTTTATAATACCCGATTATTTTTTCGATTAATTTTTTTGGTTTCTTTATGCATTTGCATTTGTTTAGTTGGTTGGGATGTTGTAGTATTTGTAATGCTCACTAATTAACTAAACATAATTGCTTCTAAATTCCCAGCGGCGGGCCACACGAAATTCTCATACCCTGTACGCATGATTAATTCAATTCATTGCATGAGGTATGCACGCCTGCCACAAGTCTTAATTTTTGTCCTTTTTCTGCCATTCGAATATGGAAAATATTTAATGTTGCCCATTTTGTTTTTATTTCTTTATTCATTGATTTCTTTTCACTTCACTAAATTTCATTGGAATTTGATTTTAATTTCAATATTCCATTTGTCTTTTATCTAATTATAATTAAATTTCGAAGTTTACGCTTTATACATTTAGTTGACATTGGGTAGAATGAAAGTACAGATGTAGCCAATCAGTCGGATACACCCTACTATAAAATACCCTTACCAATAACTGCAGCAATGCTGCTTCTTGCTTTTTATTTCTCATCAAGCGAGAGAAATTGTTTCTTTAATAACTTCGTTCTTTGTTAATTTATTTTAATGCAGTTTTCAGCAAATTAAAAAATATTAACTTTATAAAATAAAATATAACTGAGAAAGTTTGTAGGTTTTTATCGATCTATGGATTTGACCGTTTTATGGGCATTGGGTATAAATATAACGAAAATACTATATCCCTTTCGAATATAGGGTATTCTTGAGTCGAGCACAAACTGTTCTTGTGGTTGCTTTTCTTTTTAGCGAAATCGTGTCCTTGACATGTCGCATTTGTTTGGTTAAAATAAACACCCACCCACACACAGACACCTACACACACAGCTAAAAAACGGCAAAGAAAATTGGTTGTGTGTGTGTGTGTGTGTGTGTATGTAAAAATGAACCCAACTCGAGGCGGCGAGTTGAGTCAAAGTTTTGGGCGGCTGGTCTTGGCTTGCTTTGATGTCTTTCTGCATTTTCATTAAAAAATGAAAATACAGGGCAATTTCGAGTGTCTTAAGGGCGAGGGGAGGGAGGCAAGGGGCGAAAATGGAAACGGGCAAAATATAATTTGCGTTGACATTTGCAGGCGCCGCTTTGAAGTGCGATTTGGGACAATTTAACGAATTGCAAGTTTCAATATCGAGCCCAAGAGTTATGACAAATGCCGCTGCCTTTTTACAACCCATGATATATGATATATTTGAACTTTTACTTACTTTTAACAACGCCAAGCTGAAGGCGATTAAATTTGGAAGGCATGGAAACGAATAAAGGGGTATACGAAGCATAAACTTGCACTTTAGCCTTTCAATTGATATGCTCTGCTAAAGCACCATTTATTTTTACATAGATGAATTCCAAATATGGGCTGTAAAACCTTTGGAGATCTGAGGTTCTAGGGAGAAATCTTTTTAATAAATATGTAAGGTTTATGTTCGTCAGGATATTATCTTATTAATTGAAATTTAAAATAAAGGAAAAAGTTTTTAAATACCAAATTTAAATTTGTGAGAAGCTCATCGAAAACGATGTAATGAAAATAAATTTCAACCTAATTAAATATTCGGTTTGGTTCGGTTTAAAGTTTGGTTTTAAGTTAAAATTGGAATTACGTTGTTCTAAATTAATGTTATACAAATAAAAGAAGTCCACAAATGTTTAGATAAAAGAATTTATTTATTTCCATCTTAACATTTAATAATCAAGTCCAGTAGAACAGTCGGAGCTGTTCCGTAGTCATTTCAGTAGTTCTCCAGTATGAGCTTGGGCACCACATTCATGCTGGTCAGTTCCTGGAAGAGCAGCTTGCAGGCATATGGCATGGATATCTTGGACACGTGTGCCGACGACTGGCAGAAGTGGCACCAGGAGCAGTAGGCCAATCTGCCGCAGGTGCGACAGACGTCCACTTCGAAGGCATCGGAGGAGATCATCAGACGTTCCATGATCAGCATGCTGGCGCCGTAGGAGATAAGACAATCGCGTTCCATTTCACCTAGACGCAGGCCGCCCTCTCGACTGCGACCCTGGGTGGGTTGGCGTGTGAGCACCGCCTTGGGACCACGGGCACGTGCATGCATCTTGTCCTGCACCATGTGCTTGAGCTTCTGGTAGTAGACGGGGCCGGAGTAGATGTACGCCTCCAGCGGTCCACCCGTGATGCCCGAGTAGAAGAAATCCTTGCCCATATAGTTGAAGCCATGACGCACCAGCTCCTCCTGGATGTCGGCACACTTGGAGCCACCGAAGGCGGTGCCATAATGAAATTTACCCTCCAGCACGCCAGCCTTGCCGCCCAGCAGCTCCAGGGTTTTGCCCACGGTCATGCGGGAGGGAAAACCATGGGGATTCATGATCATGTCCGGACAGATGCCATAGTCATTGAAGGGCATATCCTCCTGATCCACGATGAGGCCGGTGACACCCTTCTGTCCATGTCGCGAGCTGAACTTATCGCCAATTTCCGGTATGCGCGTCTGCCTCAGCAGTATCTTGATGAGGAAATCCTCCTCAGCGTTGGCCGAAACCATGACGCGTTCAATGTAGCTGGGTTCGGGTCCCTTGTAGCTAATGGGCACCGCCGTATAGGGCACCTGAGCGGATTGACCTGAGAAGTTAAGTAAACCAGTTAAAGTCTATATTTATGTTTAAACTATAGCAACTACCTTCCAGCGGATTTATGGATATAACCGCGGGCATCTCCTTGTTAATCATGATCTGTTTATTCTGCACCTGCTCCCCGGGCGCCACGATGCCGTCCGTGTCCAGCACATCGTGCTTGAAGATTACCTTGTTGGTGAGGGCATCCTTGACGGGTCCCATGATTCTGTCGAACGTTTGGTTCGCATACCGCTTGACCGTGCACTTGGAGTTCTTATAGACCAGACAACGCCCATAGCCCCGATCTATGGATGCCTTGTTGAGAATCAGCGCATCCTCGATATCATAGCCAGAGTAGCTCATAACGGCCACGGTGGCATTCTGGCCAGCCGGCAGCTTATCAAAGTTGGTCAACTCGATGGTGCGCGACTTGACCATGGGCGCCTGGGGATAGACGAGGTTGTACATGAGCGAATCGATGCGATTCTTTTGATTGTAGCCAATCATGCCCATCGCCTGCTTGCCCATGGCGCATTGATAGGTATTACGTGGACTCTGGTTGTGATGCGGATAGGGCACGAGGCCGGCACAGACGCCCAGCAGCGTGAAGGGTTCGATCTCCAGATGTGTAATGTGCGGCTCAATTTGCTCCTCGTTCCAGGCAATAAACGAATCATTCTCCTCATTCACATCCAGGTATTCGATCAAGCCATCGTGCAGAAAGTCATCGAACTTCCTGATGCCACGCTGCAGCTCATCCAGATGCTGCTGCAGCACGCGGGAGCGACAGTTGTCCACGATGATGTAGGGCCGACAGAGTCTGCCACCGTCCGTGTGTATGAAGATGCAGCGTTGGGTGTAGGAGGTGTGCACGGATACAAAGCTGCCCATGCGACCCTTGCGTCGCATGTAGCGCAGATTGCGCACCAGATGCCGATGATTCATGGTCAGGCCTAGCACATTGCCATTGATAAAGACCAGAAAGACCTTCGGGTTGTTGATGGGATTTCCGCTGATCTCACGTATGTCCTCAACGCCAGCGTTGTAGGCCAATGTCATCACCGGACGCTCGTCCACCTCGGTGGTTATGTGCGTCATCAGCGCCAGATTCTTGACCAGACCGCACGCCTCACCCTCGGGCGTGTCCGAGGGACACAGCATGCCCCACTGGCTTGGCTGCAGCGAGCGTGGTCCGGACACCTTGCGCGTCTTCTCGAACTGCGAATTGACGCGCGTCATCATGCCCAGCGCCGAGATGTAGCTCAGACGGGAGAGCACCTGCGTCACGCCCGCCCGCTCCATCTTAAAGCGTTTGATGGTCCAGTTGCCAGAGCTAATGGCCGACTCAAGGCCAGCGGTTATCTGCGCCGCTCGCATATGCTTCACCACATCGAACTGCGCCGCCTTCACCTTCGGTATGTTCTTGTCGGCAATCATCTTGAGCTCCCAGTTCATGCGCTTGAACAGATCCTCGAACATCAGCGATATCAGTGAGCCAGCCAGCTCCAGCCGCTTGTTGCCGTAGTAATCGCGATCATCAAACAGCGTCTTGTCCAGCTCCGCGGCCATCACGCGACGCACCATCAGCGACAAATAGATGGCCTTCATTTGGAAGTTGAAGTTGTCCACCGGCACATGGGCCAGTATCGTCGTCAGCAGCAGCTCCCGCGCCTCCTCCGAGGGCGTCTTCGTCGTGGCGCTCTGAAACCGCTTCACCACCAGCTTGGAGCCTGCAAAGAAGAGCGAAAAGTTAGAGAAAACAGTCGTAGGTTGAGCGGTCTTCGAGAGACTTTTCTGCAACGTGTCAGTCAAGAAATTTGCTTTTTTTGGTACACCCCTACATAGACCGATTATTGCGAGCTTTAACACTTACCCATGTAGTCCAGAGCGCGCTGCTGTGTGAATATCTTCAGATTGAAGGCCTCCAGCAGCGAGGCGCCGAAACGATTCTGCGACTGCAGATCCAGGCCGATGTGCGTCATTATCTCCTGGTCGGACACCACGCCCAGCGCCTTGAAGATGACCACAATGGGTATATCGTCCGTCATGGAGTTGTGCTTTAGATAGTATTTGCCGTGCTTGCTTAGCACCAGCGTGCGGGATTTCTTCTCGTGCGTCGACGACGTCACCTGGCACTGGACGACCCCATTGAAGTCCTCGGTGAGCATCTTGTTCCACGACAGCTGTTCCTGGATGAGAATGACCTTCTCCTGACCCCGCACCACAAAGTAACCGCCCGGATCCAGCGGACACTCATTGAGCTTGGACAGCTCGAATTCGGATTTGCCAGTTAGCACACAGTTGGAGCACCTCAACATTAGGGGCATGCGACCAATAAGCAGATTGTTCCGCTTGATGCGCTGCGTGCCACGCGTGTATTCAATGTCCACGCTGATGGGCGCCGAATACGTGGTATCTCTTAGTCGGCATTCGTGGGGCGTGGTGGTTTTCGTGATGTTGAAGCCATCGTCGATGTCCGGCTTGCCCACCCGCACGTCCAGATACTTCAGATAGAACAGCGGATCAGCGCCGCTGGTCACGATCTCATTAGCCCGCACGATCTTCTTGATGTCCACATTGATGAAGTGATTGAAGGAGTCGATGTGCTGCTTCACCAGTCCCTTCACCTGCAGGAATGCCGGCACCAGCTTCCACTTCTCCGCCAGCGGCTTTATCGGCTTCGCCCACTCCTTATCCTCGGCGGTTTCCCAGCCGTTATCTGCGACGTTTTCATATGGTTTTTTCGTCTCAACCATTTGATAAATTCGAATGCCCAACAAAATAATAACAACGTGCGGCTAGTGCTGGCAGCATATCGATTTCAACAAGCTGCGCGTTATCGATAACATCGCTTCACATCAGCTGCGATTAGCCAGTGCGCGCTTAATTTGAAAATGCTTAAAATAATAATGCTTAACTAGACTGAAGTTGATATATAAGTCAATGATTATGCTAATGAGCACTTTTTATACCCTGTTTGTAATATTGCAATTAATTTTGTATTAAAAGTGATTGAGAGATTTCAACGAGCTATCGACGCGTTATCGATAGCATCACATCAGCTGCGATTAGTCAGCGCGCGCTAAATTTGAAAATGCTCAAAATAATTGAGATCTAGATAGATGTCGGCAGAAACTGGTGTATAAACCATAATATATATAATATTGCCCAATTTATATATATTTTTGTGTAAATGCAATTATGTCTGTATTGAAAGACAGCTCTACAGTCTGCACACAACTGTGTGGCGCAGTTATGGTATTTATTTCAAACACAATGCAAATAAGCACAAGTAAAATTCAAAAGTATCGTAATAACGGGCCCTAGACCTTTTTCACAATTTGCACCACGTCCTCGTCGTTGAGAATATGCTCAATGCCGACCTTCTGCGGTTGATGCTTCACCGAGGAGCCCCAGACGAGTGCGCTGTGAATATATAGCAAAGATTGGTAAGATTATTCAGATGCATCTATATCCAAACTCACTATTTAAACTCCTTGGCAATGGATCGATGCAGCTTGTTGCAGAAGTCCTCGATGCTGGTGCGCTCGCTGTGCAGCACGACGGGGGAGCTGTAGTCGGGCAGTTGGCCCTTGGGCTTGGTGTAGATGCGGACCAGTTTCAGATACTCCCACATCAGTTCGAGCAGATCGTCGAAGTTCCAGTGGTGGTGCGCTGAGATGGGTACACAGTGGGGTATCTTGTAGATCACGTCCAGTTCCTCGATGGAGATCTGATCGATTTTGTTCAACAGATAGATGCAGGGTATGTAGATGCGATTGCCTTCAATGACATCAATTAGATCATCGCTGGTGGCATCGTAGCGCAGCGTTATGTCCGCATTATGTATTTTATATTCCGACAATATGGTCTTCACCAGATCCGTGTCCAGCTCCGATTGTGCCACCATTGAATTGAGATTGATGCCGCCCTTATCCTTTCGCTTGTAGTAAATATTTGGCGGCTTCTTATTCAGCCGTATGCCAAAGCCCTCCAGCTCGTGCTCCAGCAGCTGTTTATGGCCCAGCGGCTTCAGGCAGTCGAGCACCATGAATATCAGATTGCAGGTACGGGCCACAGCAATCACCTGACGACCACGACCCTTGCCGTCCTTGGCACCCTCAATGATTCCGGGCAGATCCAGCAGCTGTATTTTGGCGCCCTTGTACTTGATGCATCCCGGCACCGTCGTCAGCGTTGTGAACTCGTAGGCCGCCACCTCAGAGTAGACGCCGGCCAGGTTGGACAGTAACGTCGATTTTCCTACCGACGGAAAACCCACAAATCCCACCCGGGCATCTCCGGTCTTGGCCACCTCAAAGCCAGCTGAAATTGCAATTATTAAAAGCTGCTACACTTCATTATACCTAAACAACTACAAAAGCCAGTAGGGACGGGGCAGCTCAGCCTGGCAGACGGCTACAGTCGGACGTAACCGACAGTAGAGACCCTGAAACTTGGACTTCCATAATCTCTGCGCTACTGCAACAACTCCTAGGGGGGTTAATAAATGTAAAACTGTCGCTGGCCCAACTCTCACCGGCTTAACTTTCATTGGTCCAACTCTCGCAAGCCCTACTCAGAATAAGCCAACCTCTCGCTGGCTTAACTCTCGCTGGCCGACTCTTAATGGCCAAACTCTCGTTGGCCGAACTCTTGCTGGCCCAACTCTTGCTGTCTCAACTTTTGCTGTCTCAACTTTTTAGCCAACTATCACTACCCAAACTATGAATGGCCCAGCGTTCAATGGTCCAACTCTCGCTGGCCGAACTCTCTAAATCAACTCTCGCTGGCCGAACTCTCGCTGACACAACTCTTTGACCTAACTCTCGCTGGCCCAACTCTCGATGGCTCAAATCTCGCAGGACCATCTCTCGTGAGGACAAAGAACACTATATAATTGATACTTTTTGGGCTTTGCCACGCCTCCTTCTGGATTATGTACTCATTTCGACCTCGCATGAACCTAATAGGCCCTTTTAGGGTCTGGCACTTACCTTCGCCGGTTCCGCCGCCGCCGCCTTTGGGAGAAATGAGTTCGCGTCGCAGCTTGGCGAGCTTCGCCTTCAGCAGGCCCAAATGGGCGGACGTCGCCTTGTTCTTCTGCGTGCGTGCCATCTACACACATACAAACACACAAACACACACACACACATACAAACAGACACATATGCATGTGCAGATGGAGTGTAAGAAGTGGAGAAAGGTTAGATTTCTGATTGGAATTGTTTGCAAGTTGCTTGCGCCGACTTACCTCCGACTCGATGGCCGCAATTTTCTCCAGAATTGTGCTCATTGCTTATAATTTTTAGCGCAACTATTTGCTATTTACAAAATTAACTTATTATCTTAAAAACGAAAATGAAAATAAACACGCGTGCAGACTGTCGATATACGCACGCAAATCGATAATTCGATAAGTCGTGTGCTGCAGACAGGGCTGCATCAAAATCACCAAGCGCCTGGTCACCCTAACAATTTGTTGAAACCAGTCGTTATTCCAGCTCAAAATGTTTGCTAATTGTGAGTATTCAAATTTATATAAATTTTATATGCATTTAATTTAATTGTTGTGTACAATTTATTTATTTAGCAAAGAAAACGCAAAATACGCAGCAAAAATTCAAAGCAAAGCTTGCAGCAAACGAGCAGTTTTTCGGCAATCGCAGCTTTGAGTCTGCCGCCGGCTTGATGAGAAAGACTGGAACTGGAAATGGAAATGGAACTGGAACTCAGCTTAAACAAACCAAATTGAGCCTTTGCCAGACGAATAAGAAATTAATATTCTCGGGATTTGTGGAGGAACCATTGCAAATCAAGCCCAAACACGAGTTCGTCTACATGCCGGCTCCCAAGTGCTTTAACAAAACCAATTTGGCTATAAAACCAGTTAAAACCGAGGCAGAGGCGCAAGCGAACAAAATTGAGCCGCTGCCCGCGTTGCCAACCACACCGATGTCCAAGCCGGGCCGCAATTTATTGAGCCTCATTGGACGTGTGGACTTTTGCATGGCAATGCAAAAACAACAACCGCAACTAAATGTGCTCTGGAATGTCTATGGTGAGTGGAAAGATTTTGTTTTTTATATTTTTTAAATTCTATTAAGTGTGGAATCCGCACAGCAACACCGTTTTGTGTATTTAATAACGGCCCCAAACCCGAAAGATTTGGTAATATATTAAATAAGAAATAATAAAATAAGTTTTATTTATTTTTTAATGCTTTTGTATGTTAATTAAATTTAACAATTTTAAAATAAATGTTATGTTAAAAGTTTACTCTATTACCGAATTTCCCGTTAAAAAATAAGATATGTTTCTTATTCCCACCCTTCCCGAAGAATTTTTTTAAATTTATGAAAATTTAATAATTTTTTTAAATCCTGTAACTTTTATTTCGAGTTTCTGCTCTCGCTACAAGATTGCAAATAAACTACGTTTGGTTTTTAATGGAGTATTAAAATAATAAAATTTACTATGAAGTTTTCATATACATATATTTATTAAATAATATATTGTTTCTGTAATAGGTAAGCTCTTGCGTATTATTGCGGGTAAGCGAGGCGAGCACACGCTGCTGCTACGCAACGATGATAAAGGCCCCATTCTGCAGAGTATTTACTACGATTTTGAGGGCGATTTGAAGGGCCTAAATAATGGTAGGATTTTATTGAACAACATGCAATACAAATGAAATTCTTAATTAATTTAACGCTTTTACAGGTTGCTATGTGCTCGCCGTGGGTCGTTTTACAGGTGAGAATCGTTTGAACACCTTCAGTGTCTCGCAGGTAAGCGATGCCGATTGGCAGCAGAATTTTACACGAATTGAAAGCGTTACCACGTATATACTAAGACAAATGGTGCCCTAGGCATAATTGTTAATACTCTTGTTAGTATTTCATTAGCTTCCCTTTTGTACTCTCAAATACACTTTGTATGCGCATAAGTTAGCTTGTATATCTCTATCTATATCTATGAATATCGTATAATTTATTTAGCTAGTTGTAAAGTTGATACCTTTAATTGCACCGGCAATACTTTGAAATTAGCTTCTTTAGCTGTAAAATATAAAATTAAGGACATTTGTAGTATATAAGGACGTTTTAAATGCTAATACTGTTGACTAAGACTACAATAAATAATTAGCTATTAGCTATTATAGATCCAAGTACATGAGAATTGCAACTATTACACCGGAGCTCACCGCAAACACATAGTCCAAGCTCCAAGCGCCCTTTCTGCAATAGATTGAAATAGGTTTACGAATACGCTTCATCGTGTAAACAGCTATGTGCTACTTACCGCTTCTTGGACGATGATCCAAATGGCGCTGGCGGGTTTACGCCGGGCTCCTCGCTGTTCATATAGACCATCATGTAGGTGAACACGGAGACACACAGACCCAACAACAAGGGGCTCAGCCTGGAGCCCAGTTGCTTCCTTTCCGTCCAGTCCCAGCAATCGATAAGCTGCGCCTGCACGGAACTCATCAACTGCTGCATGTTGCCGTAGGGCACGTAGGGGGCGTGGGGTACTGCGGGGCGACAATTAGAAATCATTTATTTATTTGTCAAGCGTTGCGTTGCGTGCCTCAAGGCCAACCGCTTGATATAGAATAGAACTTTGCGTATCAGCAGCAAGATAAAAGCTCCCACAGCAATGCCTGCAATTGCGAAACCCGCTAACGAATAATATTGGATGGAAACGCTTTGAACGACCGAACTGTTTCAACGCCAACGCAAAGTATTACACAGAAAATAAATAAATATTTTCGGAAGCTACAAAGCAAGCAGTTAAATCACAACAAAATTCTCAATGAACAGCTGTTGGCTAAAAATAAAATCAAATCAATCGGAAGCAATTGATAGTAGGAGACCTACTACTATTAAAACTGATTTCGGATCTTTTATATGTATTTATATATATTTATACTAAGTAATAATACGTCTTAAGTTCAAGCTTAAAATTCTGGGAAGAAAAATAAAAAAAAATTTGGACTGTGCAGATCAGTCGGACGGACCCGACTGTAGAATACCCTGTACCATATATTTTAAATATAATTTTATAAAACTATCACACGGAGCGTAGCAGCAATTCTTCTTCCATTTTGTGTATGCCATGCTTTACAGGCCGCGCTGCTAAAGGGCGAGCGGCGTAACGCCTGTAATATTGTTTCGTTCATATCTCTTGTGTTTATTGGCTAATTTAAATGCGCTTTTCAGGATAGGTAACTAATATACACAAAAGTATATATTCCGAGTTTCAACGTTCTATGTTCAATATTACGCTTGTTATTCGGTTTTTATCGATTAAGGCGTAAATGGGGCGTGGCATCAACAATTTGAAAAAAGCCCTCATCTGTGTATGATATAGAACTACCAATTACTGAAGAGAGAATTCATGTAAATAGCTTGGTGACTTTTAAATTGGCGAATGTATTTTATTTCATTTTTTGTAGGCGGCAGGGGCGTGGCATTCAAGATTTGAAATAAACTTGATCTGCGTATGGTATACACCTTTCAAAAGAGACCAAAATGGCTACTCTAGCTTTTATAGTTGCTGAGATCTACGCACTCATTCAAACGGACAGACAGACAGATATGGCAATATCGACTCAGCTCGTCTTCCTGATCAATAATATATATAGTTTGTGGGGTCTGCCACGCCTCCTTCTGCCTGTTACATACATTTGCACAAAGTTATTAACCCTGTTTTCCCATTTTCAATGGGCACAGGGTATAATAAAATGAATGAAATTTAACAAATCAAAGTATCAATAAATTAATTAATAAACATTAAAAACTCTAAGTAAATAACACTTTTAGTTATACAACTCTCCGTCATATACTATTTTATCTGCTTTCGCTAAATTCCCACCAGCTGATCTAGAGATATAAACAAACCCAAAACACATACACAGATATAGATATAGCCCGATACAAACTCTGTAGAGTAAATTGTTTGCTTTGTTTCTTATCTTCGCTGCTCTGCGCTTAGCCAGACAAAGCAATTAGCTAGTTAATCATGCCTAAAATATGCAGAAATATATTTCAAATAATGATTAATCTGTCAAAATATCGTGAAAAACAAGAAACCTAGCAATCTATTGTCTCTGGCTTTCTTTGTCTTATTATCTGTGGCTTTTGTGCCGGTTTTAAGTCGCTGATTATTATTTTTATTTACTTATTATTCTTTGTAAACAATTAAAAGGTTTAAAATTTATTTTTGTAAGATTGAAATGGCCTTCAGCTAAAGTTTTCTAATGACTGTAATTTATGCAAATATCTATATTAGAATTAGTCTTAGCTTATTGTCGTGCTTAGAGTTATAGCCTTCAGCCTCTTTCCAAATGTTAACTCTCATCCAAATTCCAAACCAATTTATACAAATGACGAACCAGATCATTTGTATGACGTTTCTGCTGTCGGTCGTGGAAACGCCAAGGAAGCGTCATTCAAAATGAGCTCACAAATATACAATTTCTTAATCGATTTAGAGTGGCTGAAGGAGATTTAAAATGTCGGTGAGCGAGAATTACAAAATTAATGAGCAAGAATCAGAGAACTGGTTCGCTCATTCCATTAAGCGAGTCGCTCAATTGATTCGATAAGGAACAATTCGACACAACCCTATAACTATATCTATCTATCTATCTATATACGATAATTGTGGGAGGAAAATGCCAAACAAAATTGATAGGCATGGCAACTCTGCCGTCTATATTTATAACTAGAGCTGGGCATTGATTCGATTCCGATTCCATTTCATCGATTTTTTTCGGGCAATTAAATCGATTCTTTTTATTTAGAAATCGATTTTGGGATATTTTGTGAAATTAGCAAAAAGTTTAAGGTCTTCCATCCGACTGATCTGTTCTGTTCTGACTAGTTTTTGTTTGTTTGTAATGCTTAAAAATTCGAGATCGAACCCAGCTCTGTTTATAACAGTTTAAACGAATTCAAACCGAGCAAGAATAAATAAAATTACGCCTGCACAAAGTGTATAGACCCCACTTTCGTGTGTTCGCCAGGTACAGGGTCTGAGCTTTGCCTTCAAGTCTAGCTTTGCGTATTCAAATGGAGTATTGTTGATTTATTGTTGACTGTCTTTATGGCTAAAGGTGAAAACTAAACAGAAAATGAAAAACCGCAATGAGATCATACACTCCATATACATACATACGTCTATATGCATGTACTATTTATAATTTACATACACACACAAGTGCAACCTTGAGCTCCAAATAATACTCACTGATTAAGACGATAATTACGATGGCAAACAGCCGTAGGAGACTTCTGGGACGCGCCTCGAAGCCCGGAACCTGACACCACTTGATGCCACCGCCCACGCCTTTGTAATGGGTTGTAAGTGCGGAGGCGAAACGAAAAAACCCAATGTCGTCTTGTGGCCGATGCGTTTGAGTTTGCTTCTGTAGGTTGTTTTTGAGGGGGGTGGAGGTGTACATGCGACCGTTGAGACCGCTTAGACCGTTTGGCTGCGCGTTTGTTTTTGTACTGAGAGCGGCGGACGGGCTTTGGCCAGTACAAACCGTAAAAGCGTCGAGTTGCTTTTGCGTGACGTCATTAGTTGGCGCTTGCATTGTTATTGTTTACGTTTCTGCGCGTCGCTGTTTATTTGTAATTGGCGTTTATTTTTAGCTTAATTTCCGTTTCACTGGGTAGAAAAAATTTGTATGTATACAAACACACACCCTGCACCCTCCCTGCTGTTGTAACGCATGCAGTTGCATGCAGTGCTGCCAATCAACAGACCGGCATGCGAACTCCAACAAGTATGCGCTTGCGTCCGAGCCGCGCTGCTCGAGTTCATGTTGAACGAGTAAGCAAGCGCCTGCGTCCGAGCCGCGCTGCCCAAGTGCAGCCACACTGCACATGCGTTGCAAGCTGCAGCAGTGTTACCGTATTCGCATGCGCGCGCAGTTTAAATAAATTCAGACATTTATTTGGTACTTAAATATATTTTTGAAAAACAGTTTATTTGAATGTACAATATGTATATATATATATATATAATTATATATGTTCTCATATCTGAATTTGACTTCAACATATAGTCATGATTTGTTTTCTCATTTTCATACATTTGCAATGCATTTTGTTGTCGGGTTTTAAGAATATGTATTTTTGTATTTTATGAATATGCATGATTATTATAGATTTGTATATTAACTAAATTTTAACTGCATTCATAGAAAAGTTACGATTATTTTCTTAATAAGGCTCTGTTGCTTTACGTTGCGTGTGTTTTTGCTTTATCTTTTGTTGTTTATACTTTATTCGATACATTTGTTTTACATATCTAACAATTATAATTTAAATAAAATGTGATAGGGATTAAAGTTCGACGACAATGGACACAAAAGAAAACGTGCACAAACAGCACACAATTTCAGAACGTAAAATAGAACAGAGTGCAGAGTTAGAGCTACGTTTTTCATTAATTACAACTAAATTTAACAAATTGGGCGATGCGATATTGGTATGATTCTTCTCTTAATTTCAAGCAGTAGTTTGCTGAGGAGATTTTGTCTGTTGTCGGTTGTCGGTTGTAGTCGTATCTGGATGCATCTCTTAAATATTTAGCTAACTTAGAACCTACTACGCTTACTAATACTAAACTAACAAGTATGTTTTCTTTGCTTTTCCATTACGATTTGGCTGCCGATGCGGCTCCGCCGCGTGTCCGCTTTGCCATCGGCTCCGTTGTATCCGCGGCGCGTATATTATCAAACAGGTTGTTTTCCTAAACAAATAGGCAGTTAATAAAACGTGTCAATAGTGAGAGAGAGAGAGAGATTACAGCATACCTGCGATTCATCATCGTTGATAAGCGCCAAGTCAGCTGCTCTCTTTGAGCCCGCAGCGGCTGCAAATGTTTTGGACGTCGTCGTCGTCGTCGCAGTCGTTTTGCTTGGCTTGGCGCCCAACGTATAGACATCCAGGGGTATGTAGATCTCGTTGTTCTGGAAGTTGGCAGCGGCGGGCAGTTTGTAGTACATGTCAGGAAGCGCCAGAGGCATGGAGAAGCCGCTCGAATTTCCATCACATTGGCCAAGTTTGGCATCGATGATGTGCATGGCGAGATCACAGAGCGCCCACATTTTCTGCAAGTTGTAAACAAATGAATATTGTGATATGAATTTCAACTAAACCTCTGCTTACATAGTTGTTTTGCATTTGTTCTTTGTCCGTGCCGGCGTTCTGGCCACATTCGCGATGTTTAATCAGCTGCAGCAGCTGCTTGTAGAAGCCATAGACGAACGATTCGCGTTTCGCCATCAGCGGTTCGAGTATGAAGCGCAGACACTTCTCCATCCTGCGCAGCTGCACGTAATCCTCGTGATTCGTATAGCTGGAGTTGTGCACCAGCACAGGTATGGCAAAGGCCAGCATGTAGTCAGGTAAAATGTGCAGCGACTGCGATTCCGTCGAGCTATCCGGTGCTGTAAGTACACAATTTAATCAGTTCACATATCATACATCATATCAAATAAACTGAAAACTCACAGGTCATGGCGACGGTTTTGAGATATTCGCGCCGTTTGTTCACATCGGCCTCCACATAATGACGCACCTGATCCTGCAATCTATTGGAAACAAATAATATTAATGGATAATAAAATAAAAAACTATTAAAAACTATAAAATTAAAACTATTTTGTTCTAAATGTAAGGCATTTGAAGTACTTTTCTCTAATTAGACCCTTTACTTTAAAAAAGTAAAAGGGTCTATGAGTTTAGTTTAAAGAGGAAATGAGTGTAACACCCAGAAGGAGGCGTGGCAGACCCCATAAAGTATATATACTCTTGATCAGGAAGACAAGACGAGTTGATATAGCCATGTCCGTCTGTCTGTCTGTCTGTCCGTCCGTATGAACACCTAGATCTCAGCAACTATAAGAGCTAGAGACACCATATTCGGGATTTAGCCTCTCCTATTTCGCGAGCAGCACGAGTTTGTTTTAGATTTTGGACACCTCCCCCCCTTCCCCCGAAAACCACTACTGCAGCCACAGCTTTAAAGTTATTGACTTGTAATTTGGTACTTAACTAGCTTATGATATTTTCTATTGACCCTGTGAATTTCGTTTCGATCGGATAAGAAACACCGAAAATATGGAACGGACAGTTTGCCGCACTAGGCAGAGGGGGGGTGGTGTGCCTTGCATACACGGGTAGGTTAGTGTGCGCGCCTTTGACAGTGTTTGTAAATGCATAAAGTTAAAGTAAATGGTCTCCTACTGTCGGTTAAGTCCGACTGTAGCCTCCGTCCAACTGATCTGCTCCTAATTAAATCTATTCTAATTAAATCTATCCTCCACTTTCTAATGTAGATAAAATTAACGAACTCTTGCTAGCCGAACTCTCTTTGTCGGAACCCTCACTGGCCGAATTCTCGTTGGCCGAACTCTCGCTGACTAAATTCTCGTTGGTCGAACTCTCGTTGGCCGAACTCTCGAGCGATGGTCTCTCCCTGGCCGAACTCTCACTGGCTTAATTTGTTCAAAATATAATAATTAATAGTTATGATAAACTATTCACTTTAGCCCAAGTACAAATTAGTAACTAATGAAGCAGAAGCTAATCGCTAGATGAATAAATAAATAAGGATTTCATTTCGCCCTTTGCGGCTTACTTTTTGTTTGTTTCCATGCCGGAGAGCACGTAGAAGCCCATAAAGTCCAGGGGCAGGCAGTTTCGTGGCAAACTTCTGCCCAGGCCTTTGTGCAGTTTGCGAGCAAAGATCTCGCGCACTTCCAGCACAGGATCCTCCTGCAAAACAAAATTGAATTAGTTGAATGTTGGGCTAAGCTTATGAACTGTGCTGTACCATCAACTGGGAGAGCTGTAAATACTGCTCGGCGCTATACTGATCGCCCACGCCCTTCTGCTCGCAGACCTTGAGCATGGCACAGGCGGCGCCCAGACGCAGCCAGGACTTCTCGGCGCCACACAGCCGATTCTGGGCCAAGAGATCGCCGCGCTGGTTGACAAAGGCGGCCAGCATGCGGAACGTTTTCTGGGCGGCATGCTCATCGGACTTGAGGCCGAGCAGCCAGCGTGCCATTGTCTTGAGCGCGTCCAGCTTGCAGAGCGTGTCCGTCGGCAGCTCATCCTGTTCGCACCAGTCGCTTTCGGGCAGCTCGTGATCCCGCTGCGTGGGCACCTCCTGTATCAGCAGCTCCTTGACGATGCGTCGGGCAATCATGTTCTTGACGGGCGTCAGGAACGCCTGCGGCATGTTGAACGCAATGTGACCCAGAGTTACAATCTTTGTCCTCTGGTGCTCGCAGTTGGGCACCAGCTTGACGCGCAGCTCCTCGATGATCTCATTGAATATCGGGTGTACGGTTTGTGTCGTCGTCGAGGCGCTGCCCCCGCCCCCGTCGGTTGCGCTGCCCGTCGATGATGATTGGCTATTCACAAATATGCAGCGTACGGCGTGCTTGGCCTGCTTGGGCGTGCCCATCAGTGCAAAGTCCTTGCAGATGGGTGCCAGTTCATTAAGTATAACGGGATTGGCGCCGTCAATCAGCGGCTGATAACGACCCAAATGCGTCAGCGTCTTGAGCACCAACGGAGCCACATACTCGTGATCGTAGCTCAGCAGGGCAATCAGATGCCGCAATGAGGTATCCGTAAAGAAATGTGCCGAAAACACATAGGACAGCATCTGCATAAATACAAAATACGTGGATTTAGGTATAGTTTTTGTAATTCAGATTTGTTCATGCTTACGCTCAACAACTTGAGACCACGTTCGCCCGCTTCATCCGGCAAAATGCCAATCTCATTGCAGATCTCGCCGCCCTGAATGCACTGTTCGATCAAACTGCAAGTGGAAAGAAGATATTTGAATAGCAATAACAAAATAATATTGAGAAAATATATAATACGAAGCGCAGCAGCAACGATTCTTCTTAATTTGGTGTCTTTAATGGCCGCGCTGAAATAGGGCGATTTGTAAAATAGTTGAACATGAAAGTAGAGATTATACATTCTGAATAACTCTCGCTGGCCGAACTCTCGGTGGCCAAACCTCGCTGGTGGAACTCTCGTTGGTCGAACTTTCGCTGTTCCAACTCTCCTGGATTAACTCTCGCTGGTTTAACTCTCGTACGTGTTATTCGCTTTGGACTAACCCTGTCGTTTTTTAAACAATCGTTGGCCGAACTCTTGCTGACCTAACTCTCGATGGTCCAACTGTCGTACGTGTAATTCGCATTAGCCCAACCATCTGCTCTAACTCTCTCTCTGGCTTAAGTTTCGCTGGCCTTACTCTTGTAAGCCGAACTCTCGTTTTTTCACTGGCCGAACTCTCGTTGGTCGAACCGTCGTTAGCCGAACTATTTCAGATCTAACTAAGATTCGTGTAATTCTCTTTGGTGCAACCCTCTGGCCTAACTCTTTCTGGCTTCACCCTCGCTGGCCTAACTCTCTCTCTCTCTGGCCGAATGAGCTCAAAGCCTTAACCTTGGTCAAAATTGTCTGCTTTCAATATTGCAACTTACCCAATGAGCACGCCAATCGACTCCTTGTCCACCATGACGGAGGCCACGCGTTCGATGAGCATCTTTACCGTGTTGTAGTACAGATTTGTCATCACATGAGCGCCCAGCTTCTTCAGCAGCACGCTCATTGTGTCGGCGCACTCGCGACAGCTGACATCACGTTTCAGCACAATATTGATGCAGCGCAGGAGCTGGGAATCTTTGCGCAGATGCTGACTGAACTGCGTGAGAAACTCGCTTGCCTTCAGCGGTTCCGGCAGCAATCTAAAAGTAAGAGCATACAGTTGAATTTAAAATGTTAAAAGCACATTTAAGAGGTATTTACTTGGCAATGTTAGCCTGCTTGGCGGCCAGTTGGCTGAGCACACGCGGTGTAAACTCCTTGGAGTGATGCAGCTTGATCCAGTCGCTGACCGTGTGCCTGGTCTTCATTTGATTCTTTTGCAGTTCGACGAACGCTTTGGTCGCATTCGCATCGAGATCGCCCAGCAGATGATACAGCTTCTTCATGCGCTCCTCTGGCGGCAGCTTGTACGGCACCAGGCAGGTAATCAGCAGTCGTTCCACCATCAGTTTATCCTCCAGACAGAGCTTGTAGTAGCCGTGCATTATCTTGTTCTTTATCCAATCCACCTGTTGCTTAACCTCGGCGCTCAGCTCGTTGGGCTCACAAATCGCACGCTTGTAGATGTAGCCCAGGCCATTCATCGCGTCGCGACGTATCTTGTACTTCTTGTCCATTGTTCTTTCGCGCACAATCTCCAAGAGTTCCGGCGACTTGACGACAATATCGAAATTACGCTTTGCTGTTTCCACAATGGCCATGACCACCTCGTGGCGCACCAGTTCGTCCAGATCGTGATGCCGTAGGCGTAGCTTCTCCGTGATCTCTGGATGCAGATGCGGATGATTCAGCAAGAAGTGCATGGAAGATTGTACGCATTTAACGCGCACCGGCTCGGTTATATCGCAGAAACGTCCGAAGAACGTGCGCAAGAGCGTTGGATACTTTTTAGACAGTTGGGAATTACTTTCGGAGAACATGCGTGCGAGAACAGTTGTAGCTCCTTTAAAATCGAAAGGGAATAGATATTAGCTATTGAATAATGTATATAATATAATAAACTTACTCAGGCGTTCGGCATCGTCTGTGGAGAGCAGCTTGTTCTCCAGCTGCGGCAGAACAGAACACAATAGATCGCTGTTGATTTGGTTAAGCTCATAGATGATATCGTAAATCTTGCTCGATATGGAGAGCTTGGTATTGGGCTTGTCCATGACCAGGGTACGATTGAAGAACTAAATGGCAAGGTATTACATTTTGGAATCATTTCCCATTAGATGCGCTTACCAGTTTGATAGTTGCCTCGAAGGCATCGCCCGTTTTGACCAGCAGCTGCTCCGTTAGCTCGTGTGCATATTTGTTGGAGGACTTGTTGGGCTCTACAATGTTGATAAGTATTAGATCCAACAACTCGAGTGATAGATTATCTGCTTCGGTTATCAACGGACTGAGCACATCCAGAAAGAAGTTCTTCACTTTGACGCTGTGCTGATCGCTGAAATTTTGAATTTATATTAAAATTAATTAGCTCGTAATTGAATAACATAAATTAACCCTGCGCTGCTCACTTGATAATCTTGAAAACGGTGCTAAAAAGCTCGTGGAAGATTTCCTGACAGTCCTCCAGCTCAAAGCACATATTAAACGACTTGACAAAGGCCAGGTTCTCCAATAAATAGAAGTAGCGCTTAAACGATGGATCTCTTGGGTCCTTGAGGCCATGCAGTTGCTTAATGAAGAACTTGAATATGGATTTGATTTGATCCTGCTCCTTGTAGGGTGCCTCGGGCGCATACACACGCAACACATCTGCTATGCAGCACGCGATCAGCAGCTGCACATCCTTCGACTGATGGTTCATCAGGAAATCGTCCAGCAGATGCAGGGCCAAGGGAATGTACTGCTGATGCAGATTATCATCCTGATCCATAGTCTGCAGCACATTGGCTAGAGTCTGCAAAGTAGGGGGATTTTTAACATATAAACAAATTTCTAAAATACAAATTATTTTACTTACCTTGAGCCTGCGTATTAGCTCATCGGTGCCCAGATCTTCGACCAAGGGGCGGCAGCCATTGGGGTAAACAATGTCCGCCATGGTTGCCAGCTCTCTCCGTCAACCAACTTCACAGTGTAAACCTGTTGATGTAAGCAATAGGCACAATTAAAGTAAGTGCGAAAGATATTTATATAAAGATATTGATAAACAACGAACTTGTCTCTTATAACCAGAGAACGCAACACCTCAGTGTCAGTGCTGCCAGCAATAGCTAGTTTTGCAAAATATAAAATATCTAAAATAAAAAAATCACTAAATAAACATAAAAATTAAATAGCAAAACAAAATTAATATACAATAAATTTTACATTTTTAATTAAATTTATGAACAGCATTTATTCCCGCTAAATTGACAACGCTAACAACAGCGTCTACGCATACCATTGCCAAATCAACGTTTGCAGCTGGCGGCAGTGTTGCCAATTTTGTTCGTGGAAAAAAAAACGCTTTTTCTGGCGGGGAGCGTAAAAAACAAAGCAAAATAAAAATGTTATTAAATGTGTTATGCACAAATACCAATTAACTTTGTTTAATAAATGGCCTATTTAATTTTGAATAAAACAAAAATTGCCGCTTCTGCAGTTTCACAATTTTTGCAGCAAATGCCAGATCTGGCGGGAAAAAAGCGGATTTGGCAACAATGGCTGGCAGCCAAGCCACACGTATACAACACACTTGCAGCTGCCGAAGAATTTTAGTTTTTTTTTTTTAACAAAAAGCCACAACACTACATAATCCTTTTATTGTGCTTGTTACTTATTATTATTATTATTTTCTTTTTTTGCAGCTGCTGCTCGGGTTTATGCAAGCTGGTCTTACTTTTCACAATTAGAGAGCCGTTCGCAGCGGTAAAAATTGCCAAATTGCTTTAGTTGAGGCCACACTTTGAAAACAAATGCTTGCGTTGTTATCCGTAATTGTTAATTAATTATAGCACACAACAGCTTTATCGACACATTTTCAACTGCTGATGTTGTTTTTGAGGCAAAGATTCGACGTTTGTTGCCAACGAGAAAATTTTTTGACAGAGCACTTTTTGTGCGAAATGGCACGCCATTTCTGTTTCAACAAGGTGGCCAGATGGCGACGAATCCTGCAGTTGGGCAACGCCATGATTGTTGTGTTGTATTTGTCTAAAATTGGCGCCAGCGAGTATTTAATGGCATTTTTTATTTTTGACAATTATTTTGTATGCTTTATATTTGTCTTACGTTTTGAATTGTACGCTATTATTATTAATATCGAAACTGTACACTGTTTGTTAGACTGTTGCTGTTTTGCATGGCAACTCTGCTTGCTATCGATGACACAAATCGTTATCGTTTTATGTTGCACGCCTTTCGAACCAAATTTGTTTGGCCTGTCTGAGCAACTTGTTGCCACACTTGGTGTTAATGCTGCAAAACTGGTGTTTTTTTCCATGTTGGCGCAAATGCCTATGGGCTTATTGGAAACGGTTCTTATTTGATTTAGATGTGGCAACCGTGATGGAGCCAGCCGGCTGTTCGCTTTATCGCTTTATAAATATCTCGCCTTATCAACAAAATGCTGCTGATAATGTGACATTTGAATTGGACGCCCATTAGCGCCAAAATAATCGCATTTCAATTGAACAGAACGGTAAATAATCAGCAGCAGGGCCGCAAACATCGCGTCGCCAAGTGGAAATCAACAAAATTAAAAGCCGCCCTGGCCTGGCCAACTGAAGTGGTTCTTGTTCTAAATAGCAGTCGCTGTGCATTCTAAAGCTCATTAATTTAATTAGACCCCTACGTTCTGCTGCTGTCTACTTTGAACCTAGTTCTCTCCAGTCCACAGTTGCCATATGCCGCAAATCGGATGGAATTGGATGGTATAATTTCTCAAATCAAAAATACGCCTCATAACTCGTGAACATTTCAACGCAAAACTTACGTAAATATTGCATATGCATATTTAAATATAGAAAATATATATACCTTTATCGGTGCATATCGGTGCCACGCATAATTCATCAAGCAATGCACACGTGAAGCGGCCCCAGAGCCTCGCATAATTATGGCTTCTTTGCGCCTCGTTAATAGGTAAGACCGACTATGAATATACATATATCAAGTATATGCTCTATAGCTTCATCTGATCTGAATCTGAATCTGATCTGCAGATTGGTCTGCCGCTGCTTTCTTGCCCTGACGCTGCTGCTCGTGTTCTTCAATGAAATATTTGTTTATTATGCATATCAAGCCAGTTGGAAGTCCATCGATTGTAAAATGGGTAAGTTCTCCTAGTTAATTGGACCCTTTACTCCAGAAAAACAAATGGGGATATTATAAATCTTTGTAATATTTATTATATATACAATTTCCTTAGTAGGTTCGCTTGTGTCCTTGGCAAGTCAGGATTCTTTCTATATCTGATATATTTCATAGTTAATTAGACCCTACACTGTAGAAAACCAGATGATCTTTTCTATTTATGCAATTCCATTCAAAAGAAGGCGTGCAAGATCGCAAATCATCAAAATATGTCTTAGCTTAGTTTTGAAACCAGAAATATAATAGGCATATAATACATATATGTCGAAAATCACTTCACAAAGGGAAATGACGGAAATTCAATTCTTAAACAAATTATAAAATGCATCATATATAGCCATATCAAATATTAATGCTGAGGTAATATGTTTTTTCTCTTTTATAAAAAACTTAACATAAAACTCTCACTGCGTAACTCTTGCTAAGACAACTCTCGCTGGCGCAACTCTCGTTGGTCCAACTCTCGTTGCTCCAACTCTCCTTAGTCCATCTCGCGTTAACCGAATTTTCGCTTGCCTGTCTCTCGCTGGCTTAACTCTCGCTGGCCATACTCTCGTTGGCCGAATAATTGCTGGCTTAACTCTCGCTGGCCGAACTCTCGCAATCTCTCTACAATTTATTAATAAAGATCATTTTTTTAATAAAGTGATTCAAAACTAATGCTACTGCTGTCAATGACTGATGCAAAAATGAAGTACAGCGACTGTCAATAACGTCCGACTGCAAGCATTTTAACTGTATTTACTAACGATTATTCAACTATCCTACTTATAGAGAACTGCACTCGCCTGCTGCTTATAGCAGATCCACAAATCTTGGGCGATTCATACGACCGATCGGCGCATAGTCCGATTGCTCGCTATGATTCGGACCGATTTTTACAAAAGACTTTCGAACGTGCCATATCTTTTACACAACCGCACGTCATTGTGTTCTTGGGAGATCTGCTCGATGAGGGCAATATAGCAACCGCTCAGGAATACAAGCAATACGTAAAGCGCTTCAAGCGCATCTATCGCAATAAGAGATTCACAAACGTAAGTCTATACCGATAAAACTAACTTTATTTATTCCGAGTTAGTTTGAAACCATCTCCGCCTATTTTCAGCGAGTGCATGTGCCCGGGGACAACGATATCGGAGGCGATAATGGCGATTATATATCGAATTCGAATCAGCGTCGCTTCGAAAACGAGTTCATGAGCGATGATCTCTTCGACTACGATAACCGTTTACGCTTCTTCAAGATCAATCGCATGCTGCTGGACTTTACGAACCCGGACAGGGAGCATAATGCCGATCGCCTACGCATAGGGGTTTCCCACGCCCCACTTCTCATCGGAGGAGGGCCGCTCTTGCGTGCCATCATCAGCGAATTGGATCCACATATCATATTCTCCGGCCATTGGCACGAGTCCCGCATATTCGTCTATCCCTCGACCAAAGCGGTGCACTTCTATGAGAACAGCGTGCGACACTTCGATCTGAAGGCCCTGAAGGAGCAGGAGCACAGCTATCTGGAGATAATGGTGCCGACTTGTTCCTATCGCATGGGTAAATCCAAGATCGGCATGGGATTCGCTGTGCTAGGTGAGCTTACACCGAAACTGATCCAATTCTAAAGATAATTCCAATATTCCTGCTTGCAGAGAACTATAAACTCAGCTATACGGTGCTGTGGCAGCCAAATCGGTTTATCCTGCTCTTCATGTACTTATTCTGGGCGCTGTTCATGCTCTGCATCGGCATCGTCTATAAAATGATGACGCGTTGTCCCTTCCGCGTGGCCAGGCGGCAAATGCATTATAATCGCGTATCAAACATACCTCAATTTTAGACTGTGTTCCCTAGTCTTGTAAGCGAATCGAATTCACCTAGGCAATTGTTGTATTAACTGTAACATTTTTGTATAACTTCAACTAGTCCAAGAACTGAACCTACGAAGATCTTAGCTCAGCGTAATATCGTATTAATTGTAAGATTTATTTAGAAATAAGTTTAATGTGTGTATTATTTATATTTGTATGTTTATTTATCATAATTTGTATTTATTTTAATATTCGATAGTAAAAATAGTCGCTTCTTGAAGGTCTGAACAAAATCTCTCAAAGCAATAATCAAATTCCACATATGACTAGAGTTTATAGAACTGCAAATAGAAATACGTATTTAAATCAATTAACTAATACCTCCCTGCGTACTAATCACTAGTTTTAGTAGAACTTTGATTAAACAAAATTTTAAATTAATTGATTTTAAATATATACCAACATAATATTATAAATACATTTAAACAAGTAGTTTCAAACTGCCAAAATATAAATAAAATTATACCCAAAACTCATGATAAACCAGTTGATATGTAGCTAATCGGTCGGAAGCACTCGATTTGGAGTTGGGCCATCGGCATTTGGAGCATCAAGAGTTAAGCGAGGACGCAGGGTGCTCTAGTATTCTATATTGATTTTTTTTCGTATTATATATTTATTTTTATACCCTGTACTAGAGATGGGTTCGATCTTTTATTTTCAAGAATCGATCGATTCACGCGCTACATTCAATTCAAGAAATTGCAAAATCGATTTCCAAAAATAAAAAAACCGGTCTATTTGCCGAAAAAACCGAGCCATTAATTCTACATTTATTTTAAGATATTTTTTCAGTTATTTTGTAATTTAAATGTGGCTCTTTCTGGCAACAGTGGTGCCAACGCTGCATAATGCTACTACTCTTTGGCAATGGGAGCAGAAAGCGCAGCAGTTGTGCCCAGTGTTGCATTGCCGGCGTAGAAAGTAGTCAAGCGCTGGGAACAGTCGAGAGCGCATGCGTCAACCGGCCTCGCGCTCTCCGCAACATAAGCGCTCTCTTCCTCACTCTCTTGCTCTTTGAGCAGGCAGCGATAAATTAGCCGAGACGGCGTCCATTCAGTTCAGTTTCGTATGCGAACGCGTGAGGTTGTGGGCTGGTGATGCTCTCGGCGTGTGCGTGTGCAGCAGGAAAATTAAGCGTGACGCGTGTGCGTAACATAAAAATAAACATTAAGCGGCAGATGCTCTGCTCGTTGCTGTGTGAAGTGAAATGAGCTGAACTCCAGATACGCTAAGCTAAATTACAAACAAAGAGAGCAAAAGAAAAGGAAGCGGAAAAGTAAAAGAAACTGAAACACAAAAGTAAAGCAAGCGAAAAAAACAACAAATTCCTGCTACAAGGAATCGCAACTTACACCGGTTTCTGTGCAAAAAGTAAAAGAAGAAACCAAAACAAAACGAAGAGGAATAAATAAACTAAAGCAGCGGACGCAGGCGAAACCAAATAAATTCTTTAACTCGCACCATCATGAGATCACAGATAAGCAGGCGGCTCTCGAGCGCTTTCTGCTTTTCCGCTTTGATCCTCTGCTTCTTCACTCGCGGTAAGCCATGCAACACACACAAGTACATACATACTAAATGGAGTGCGGAAAGACTACAGTCGAGCGCTACTGCAAAAGGCACATAATTACATTTTTAATTATACTCATACATTTTATTTATTTATTCAAATGCCGACTAAGACCAGTCAGCCAAGAAAAAATTAAATTACATATTAAAATTAAGAGTAATAAAATTAATATTAAAAAAATAAAAAATTAAAAATATAATTAAAAATATAAAAAAATAAGAAAAACATACAAGCTGACTTAAATACTTCATTAACTTCGTAACAAATCGATCCCAGACTATAATTTGGTTTAGCTTAGCTTCAGATTAAAATTAGTTAAATTAAATTTTTTTTAATTTGTTAAAAACAATCACATTTCAATAAATGAATCAATCCATCCATCATAAATTTTAGATGCCTCTGGATTTTGTTAGTTAAATCATATTTTGAGCTTAATCGAATCTTCCCTTAAAACCAATAGTTAAAGCATCACATTTGAATCATCTTTACAATCAAAATCTTAGTTTAATCACAGTTGGCGCCTAGAAATTTTATTTAATTTTGTAAACCTAACCTAATTAAATTTTGATTTGTCGTGACTAATGGAATAATATATAATATTGGCAGAGACTTTTTCGAATTTCCTTCCTTCTTTTATTATTATTTTATAAAAATATATTTTTATTTTCAAGAGTATATGTATCTTATGTGTATTTAATTTCTTAGTATTTTGCGTTTTCTGTATTAAAATCAATTATTTTAGTTATCTATAACTCACTGTTAATATTGATAATAACTTATACCATAGTCATGTTAAATATTTCGACAAAAAATATTTACATATGCTTTAGTTGTGTTTTAATCCTAGATAATAGGATGAATAAACAAAAAATAAACTATTAAAAACTAGATAACAGATAATACCATATGTACATATTATTTTACCCGCTCTTCGAATAACAAATTGAATGTTAATAATTTGACATGAACAGTGGAAATTATTCTACTCATTTCGGATCAGCAAAAACCGCAAATATCACTATTCTAAAGTGGTTCGACTTGAGCCGAGTTGCAGCTGCCTTTTGATTGAGATACAGAAAATAAAATTGTCTGACTCATAATCTCAGGTTCTGAATTTTATTTTCGCGTAAATTATTTGGAATTGATAAAAACTTCTTAAACCTTTTGTGGATCTCCATCGTACTACTTTTATTGATATCCAAATGCTTAATTTTTGCTTAACTGATTTTAAAGTGCTTATTTAATATAATTAATTAATTTAATTTCATTTAACATTTGTAGAATTAGGGGTTTTATTTGTATTAATTTTTATAATTTTATTACTAATAATACATTAATATGGAATAACTATTCTGCACTGCGCCTTATAAGATCTGTCGTGCCCTCTGACTAATGATTATAATTCTGACCATGGGATTATAATTATAATTATTTACTTTAATTTACATTATTAGTATAATTTACATTGTAATTATAATAATTATAATATAATAATAATATATAACATAACTGAATGTGAGAAATTCGGGCTCGACGTCTAGCAATGGCAGATTTTTAATGGAAAAATTTGGCTTGGGCAGATAGTACTATTTCGAATGGTGCCAACCATTCTCATCAGTGACCTAAGAAACGAATTTACACTATTAGTATAATTTACATTGTAATTATAATAATTATAATATAATAATAATATATAACACAAATAATATAATTTATAGTTCCAGTTCTGTGGCCTGAACCTATGTATTATCAACCTATTTGTCTATATATATTCTGTTTTCATCTCATTAATATGATGAAATTCGCTCTACTTGCAGTTGGCTTCGGTTCCGCAGGGGAGGTGAGCATCACGCAGGGGCCGCAGGCGCAGCAGAGGGTGAAGGAGGGGAGTGCGCTGCAGCTGCCCTGCACCTACCGGCTAGGGAACGTGGATCTGCAGAGCAAGGGCGTGGCGTTGCGTTGGCGCAAGGACGGCAAGGCGCTGCGGCAGCTGGAGCTGGGGCTGAGGGGCAGCGGCACGGAGAGCGAGGCGCAGCCGGAGGGCATGGTGCGGGATGAGGCACGACTCGCCGTGGACAGGGGCAGCGGGGCGCTGCAGTTTGCCAGCGTGTTGGCCAGCGATGCGGGCCAATATCAGTGCGAGCTGCTGGTGGAGGGCAAGGTGGGGAGCAGCTCGAGCGTGGGCAGCTTGGAGGTGATTGAGCAGCTGAAGTTCATGCCGCAGCCGACGTCGAAGAACCTGGAGCTGGGCAGCGTTAGCAAGGTGCACTGCAAGGCGCAGGGCACGCCCACGCCGCAGATCAAGTGGATGCGGGTAAGTTGTACATGCAACATCTGAAATATAGCTGCTATATAATCCCTTTGTTAATGCTTTGCAGGAAACGCAGCTGGCGCTGCCGGAGAACGTTACGGATCACAATGGCACGCTGATCTTCCGGGGCGTGAGCAACGAGAAGCGTGGCCAGTACACCTGCATAGCCAGCAATAGTCAGGGTCAGATCAGCGCTACGATATCCATAAACGTGGTGGTGGCGCCCAGGTTCACAGTGCCCCTCGGGGGACCCATTGAGGTGACCGAGGCGGGGGTGGCGGTGATGCACTGTGTGGCGGAGGGAGAGCCAAGGCCGACGATACAGTGGGACAAGGATCTGGACTATCTGAATGAGAACAACACGGATATGCAACGCTTCCGTCTGCTGGAGAATGGCACGCTGCAGATACACAACGTGCAGCCGGAGGATGAGGGGCATTACGGCTGCACCATCGGCAGCAGTGCCGGCTTCAAGCGGGAGGAGGTGCTGCTGGTGGTGAAGAGCAACAAATCGGCATCCAACTCGATCATCACACGCATCATCATTGTCATCATCTGCCTGGCGTTTCTCTACTTTGTGCTGGTGCTGGGCCTCAAGCTCTGGTATCGCTATCGTCGCCACATGGGCAAGGTGCAGCTCGACGATGCCGCCAACGCCGCCGTCGATGCCGATGGCCACGTGCACGCTGAGCACGAGCCCTGCCTCACCGAGGCCAACTCCAGCAAGAACCTGAAGAGCAAGCTGCGCGAGAGCACCATTCTGGAGCAGGAGTCGCAAGTGGCCGACGATGTCGTCTAACCGCTGCCGCCACTGCACTTGACACGCTTTCAATGATCTCGGGGCGCTAGTCTCCCAAACGTCTCTACTGCCCAACTTAATGTTATTCGAACTTATTGTTAAGTTAATCGAAATTTTGTAAACCTAAGTGTAAATTATACAAATCTTATATGTGCGTACTTTTGCCCCTTCTCTGTGTATATATATATGAACATGTACAGTTATTTTGTTAGTAGAATAAATATATTTTATGGCTCTCATAGAGCCCACATTTTACACAGTATTTACTTGTTGGATTTCTTGGATTCGGTTATGGAACAAAAGCTTAGGAATAAGCTAATAAAGTTGAGTTTGGAGTACGTAGATCTTGGCTGGTTTAAATTTGAATTTTCATAGCTTAACAAAAAACAAAAGTATAATCCATAAACGATATTTAAACAGAAACATCATTTGGATATAAGGCAACTAGAGAACTGAAGGTTGATATAAACAAACTGGGGGTCTAGGAAATCGCCAGCGCATTATATAGCTCTTAATTCTAATTAATATAAGCCGACAAATAATTTAAATACAGATTTAAATGTCATTTCTTCAGCTAATTGTTAGTAATTTATTCAGCAGAATTTCTAAATTTTAACACATTTTCGTTTAAGTGGGGGTACAATAGATCTTTTAGGTCGCGTTGCAGAGTTCCCCATCCAATAATATCATATTTATGCAGGTTTTGCTAAAAGAGAAATAAACACTTAAATCATAAAATCTGTAGAGATAAAGCTCAGAAATACAAGGTAAAAACTTTGTTGTATAATCATACAATCATATATCAGCTTTAATATTTTGCGCTAATATCGTAACCGCATGAATTGTAAATACCGTAAGTTCTATTTCATATACACTAAATTAAATCTAGTATTATTATTATTAATTACTTTAAAAGGCAATTACTTAATTAACTAGAATGGTCCAGCTGAGTTGGGCATAACAAACCGCCCCATTTGGAGTCCAAATAGCTGTTTTTATCTGCATTTTTCGTATAAAATTGCGGGATCGGGGCACAGATCACTTAATTTTAATGCCCATGCCACATTCCCCGTTTCCATTTGCATTTCCATTTCCATTTGCATTTCCATTTCCATTTCCATTTGTGGCTCCATTTTCAACTCATTTCGTTCGCCTGCTGTTTAGCTTCAATCGCAATTGCCTTTTCGCCTATGCGTTTTATAGTATGCATATTTTACGGTTCTCTTTTATGGCCAGGCACATCAAAGGCAACTACACATGCGCAGGCTTCGGGGCCAGGGAAAAGGGCTAAGCGGGAGAGGGGGGTGTGGGGCAAGACGTATACCAATACCAACACATGCACGCTGATATAAAGCGGCAAGTGCAATTAAACGAGCCGCAACACCCCGCAGCCCCCTTTTCCACATCAGCAGAAGCGCAATTGCCTTTGCTCTGCATTACACTGAGAGAAAAGGTTGGTCAAATGAGTGCATTTGATTTTTATTTTAATTTACTAGGTAATTCATTTCAATTATAATTATTAATTAATTGATTCGATTAATTTTAAATAATTAAACATTAAAACAATATTTTATTTATAATGCCTTTGTTTTTTATTAAAAACCAGTACATAATTATGCAATTTAATAGCAAACTAAATTTAAAGTTTTCATTTAATTTGAATTTACTTGCATATGTTTTCTTGCATCAAATGATGGCTTCCTAAATAGAGGTTATTTGCTTTCCCAGTTTATCCTTTTACTTTAAATTTGTTTAAATATTTGAATTATATTGCAAACGTATGTAACAGGCAGAAGAAGGCGTGGCAGCCGCCATAAAGAATATTTTTATTTATTTTATTTATTTATTTAAATGTTGACTAAGACCAGTCAACCAAAAATTAAATTACAAATTAAAATTATGAAATAAGTATAAGTTAAAATAAAAATTAAAATAAATAAAATTAAGATTTAAAAATAGGAGCAGAAAATCTGGGGAAAAATGAAATTAAAATATGAAATCAAATTAAAAGAGAAAAAAAAGGTCCAGCATTTGCTCCGAGGATATGGGAAAACCCAGAAAAACCCAATCAGACCAAGAGATACATTTCTGTCCATCTGCTTGTTTTTTGTAGGTAGGCGTATACAATATGCAGATCAAGTTTATTTCAAGTGCTGAATGTCACGCCTCCTTTACGCCCTAATCGATTAATATTGAACATAGAAACTTGGTATTCAGAATGTACACTCTCTACCATAATATTTTACCTTCAAACATTTGAATTTTTCGATTGCTTCAAGTTTACATTAAAAGTTTAAGCAAATACATATATTAATTAATTTCTTAGAGTGTATTTACAGGTTAACTGCACACCGTTTTGACGTCAGCTCTGCCTGCCTTTGATCTACGGCGACGCTGGCGACGACATCGACATCCCCATCGACATCGGCATCAGCCTTAAAACTCTGGGGCCCTTCTTTGTGTGTTCGTTTTATTATTTTGGAAGATTCTTTTTTTTTTGGTTTTTTGTCTTTAGTTTTCGCCTCATACCCATTTGTTTATAGTGAGTGCACGGAGATCCGAATGCAGCAATTTACCGGGTGTACTTGAATATATACACGATCCTAAATGTTTATTTTGTTTAGTCTACGCAAAGGCTGCACTACTAAAATTTATTTCAATGCCCACGAAATGTTTGATGTTTGTAGACAACAAATACTGTGGTATATAGTAATATAGCGTAAGGATTGCTTAGAAATCGCTTCATAAAATTATACGAGGCGTTGAGTAAAGGTAAGCAGCGTTAAGTTATGTTTAGTTTTGGTTAAGAATTAAGTAAGTACAAATATAAATATATAATCAAAACTTTTCTAACAATAGCTAAAGCTAAATATACGTATTATAGACCGTCAAATTTTAATATATTATATATTAATTGTTATAACTACAGTTTTATTAAGGTTTGTCAGTATTTAAAATAATTTTGTTTGAAAACAAAATAAAACTACAATTTTAATAGAAGAAACTTGTTTAAAATTGGTTCAGAAAAAGTATTCTTCCTCATAAAAATATCATTAATATGCATTTAATTATAATTTATAGGTTTTTGCAATTTAAAACGAAATAAGTATTAGAGTATAACTTTGTGCAGAAGAAACTTGTTTAAAATAGGCTTACAGCAATTCTTTTCTATCACGAATATTATCAAAAATTATGTAATTTATTTCAATTCAAAGGATTTTACACTTGAAAGCGAATAAATAATTTAAAAAAAAAATCAAATTCAATTAAAACAGAAACTATGTTAATTTAATTTCATTATTTATCTATTTATTATTATTATTATCTATTTATTTATTATTTATCTATTTTTATATATTAATAAAAAAACACATTTAGTGTTTCAAAATAATAAACAAATTCTTGCATTTTTCGAAACATTTTATTTCGACTCTTGTTGTTTTTCTTTCGCAGCTATTATATCGTATTATTAACGGAACATTTGCATGAACCGGATAGAGCCCGGGACAAAACAATGAAATGTAATCGCAATAGACGAGCGAACAGACGAACAGACGGACAGACGGACATAAATCTTCAACTTTATGACATCAATAACTGTCGCTGGCCACAGAATTGAATGGAATAGAAAAGCGCATGAATTGGCCCAACATTTTCGATGGTTCTTGATAATCGCAGAGCTGAAAGCGAAGGGCGAGTGGGGAGGGAGAGTTGTTAATCAGAAAGAGCCAACCCTCTTGCGCTCTCTCTCTCTCTCTCTTCGCTCACACCAACGGGATTTTATGACTTCTGTGCGTGTGTGTGTGTGAGTCGCAAAGGATCTGTTGCAATTGTTTTTGGGCGCTCGCTCTCCCACTCTCCCACTCTCTCTCTCTCTTTCTGTTAGTTTTTGGGGGTTGAAAGACATCGTAAAAAAAGCGAAAAACTATAAAATGAAAAACACAAACTCGCACACACACACACACACACGCACGCATAAACATTTAATCGCACAGACCACGCACAGTGGTATGTGTGGCGTCGTTTAGCGTCTTAGACGAAAGCTTCTGCGGCGTTTCCCGCTGCGCATCCCGCTCGTAAAAACAGCCAACTACCCACAGAACACCCCCTGTGCCCTGCCCTGCCCCTCTCCCTTTGCCCACATTTACAGCTTCTGCCGTTAGCTCATTAAAGCGCATTATTATTTGGTTTTGACTTTTATTTTAGCATTTTCTCTCACTGCACGAGTGTTTTTTGTGCATTGGGAATCCTGGCTGCTGAAAATTACTCACGATTTTTTTTATAGTTTCTTTTTCAAATTTTATAAATCTCTTCTTGATATATCCATAATCGACAAACGTGACTTTAATCTATGTTCATCATAAAAATCCAGCTTATTATAGCTCTATAAATATCTAACTCTATAAATAAGTGCTGAAATATTCATATTGTTTATATGTTAATTAAATTATTATTTATATCTTTTATTATTATTATTATATATTTTCTTATTTTTACTAATTTTTTTTACTTATATATTTAAAGTTTGAAAAACAAAATAGATTTTTGGTATCCTAGAACATTTTTAATAAATAATATATCTATATTTTTCTGATTGGTTTTTTTGGGTTTTCTCCAAATCCATGCAGCAAATGCTAGACTTTTTATGCACAGCACCCATTAATTATTTTTAAATATTATTTTAAACTTAAACTAAATTTTATATTTTCAAATTCTTTGTCAGATTTAAAATTTCAAATTACGCGCACAGCTCTAACAGTCTGCAGCACGGCAACACTGCAAAATATACTGGTTGCTGGCACTCTCGCGCTCTCACTTGCCCGAAGAGCGCAACGAAAAGACAGAGAGAGCGCTCGCGAGAGCTGGTCGCCCAGTATTTAGTGAAAAGGGGGAACAGCATAAAGGTCGCCAACAACTCCAACTGGCGGCGTTTTATCCGTCAGTAATAAAAAGACGCTGGGCGCGAACGGATCTCGCCACGTAGTCTGTGTTTCGTATTTTCCGGCGCGTCTGTAAATCCGACGAGAAAAAGAAAGAAAAAATAAAACCACCCACCAATAATTAAATAAAAATAAGAATAAATATCAAAGCGAAGCAAAAGCCGGTTCGCAGCTACAGATAGAGAAATAAAGTGGGATTTGCTTGGGGCTCGGATTCGGATTCGGGTAATTGAACTGAACTCAAGTGTATCTTTGGCATTGCATTTTGTGTATCTAGATAGCTTTGTCGGCTGCCATTACAGTTCGACGGACGGACGGACGGACGGAGGGACAGACGGAAAGATACCTGAGATACCTGCGAGTTGCCAGCTTGTTGTCGCTGTCAATCTAGGCGCTGATAAAAAACGCAACCACGAAACATAAACCAACAACAACAATAACAATAACAGCAACAACAACAATAAAAACAACAACAAAAGGCAGCAAGTGGCGTATCTTTTTGCCGTGCCCGGTGATAAATGCATTTCATGCGTTCCAACTGTGTAAACATCAATTTAATTTGAGTGTCTGTGGCAAATATCAAACCCCCACTTCCCTCCACGCCTCCACGCCCCCACACCCCTCGCTTGCACCTACAAAAAAGAGCAGTCGAAGTTGTCTCCAAAGAGACAGCCAAATATTCAATATTTACACATGCGTTGAGTCGAGTGCAGTTTCGAGTGCCTGTACTTACGCTCTCCAAAGAGAGAGGGGGGCAGAGAGGTGGAAAGCGTGAGAGCAGGAGCGGAGAGAAGGAGAGTGAGTGAGAGTGCACTGTTCGCTTTTTGAAGCTCGTTCATCTGCATTTGTGTCTGTATTTGTGTTGACAAGCGTACATGTGTGAGTGAGTTCACTAATTGGCACATCACAGCCGCAATTCCAACTGTGAACAAGCCCCAACTGTGAACATGGATATGCTGCATCGGACTTTGAGCCTGCTCAGCCTGGCGATAGTTTTATGCGGTAAGTTGACAATATTCGAATACAACTTTTATTCATAACTAATCAAAATGAATAAGTTATTCAAGTCAAAGAATTCATTTAGATTTATAGCAGGAAATTTGGTTTTTTATAGAGTAATTATAACAAAATACAAGCGCAATAAATTATATAAAAAATTAGAAATGTATAAAAGATCTATAAGATCCCTAACATAGAGTATAAAATTATATATTTTGATTTCATATCAAACAATTGAAGTTATAGCACAACACATGTTATTAGAGAAGCTAATAACCAATACATCTGTTTTAAATATAGAAAATAATATATCAAATTAAAAATGTATAAAAATTAAGCATAAAATCGGTTGATACCTCTGATTAAAATCTAAATATATACAATTAAATTTTATATTAAACAATAGAATTGATCACAATTATTCAATAAGATAATAAAAAATATGTAATTCAATTTTAAATCTACAAAATTATATAACATATTGAAGATATATGTATATATATATATATATATATAATAACCATTAAAAGATTAGCTTAAACTTTTGATTAAAAATTATATACACAAAGTTCATATGCACATTTTTATTTCATATTAAACAATACAATTTATAGCAAAACTGTATTTATGAGATAAGCTAATAGCAAATAAATCATACAAAATGTCAAAAAGACTACACAAATTTTAAAAATCAAATATATTGGCTTTATAACATTGCTGCATACCTGCAATATAATAAATAAATAAAATAAATATATTCTGCATATGTTATTAATTAAGCTGGTTTCAAAACACTATGTACGATTATCATAAATCATCATCAAATATTTGAAAATATATATTTCTAATATTTTATATTAATTAAATTTAAATTTTAAATTATAAATGCATAATTTCTTTTTTATGTTTATTTTAAAATATTTATTTGTTAATTCAAATCGGGTCAATTCTGGCAGTTTAGTTTTGCAGTGTTATCGATAGACCACCCTGATCGATTTCCTTTCAAAAGTCTACTATCGCAATCAGTGCAATCTTGCACGCGTCCAATCTTCCAAATTCCAGTCCACTGCTTGTGCCTTTCCACTGGCGCTCTCTCGCGCGCTCGCTCTCTTTACATCTGGCCTGCAGTTCGGCTTGCAGGCAAAACCGACCGCAGAGAGCTCGTATTACAAAAGAAGACCGAAGAGGCATTTGAGAGCAAACGTTGCACAAAATGACTCAATTAACGGGCTGCTGGGTGGGCTGAGGCGGGAAGCAGAAATGGAGAGTGAGAACAGATCAGTTAGGAAGCAGAACTAATGCGAAGAGAGAGCAGCGGGAGAGGCAGGAGATGCTGAAAGATTATGAGACTCTAAGGATATGCCGGCCAAGTTCAAAATGAAGTCGCCGGTTGAGCAAGCAGTGAACGGAAAACAAACAATGCCAAGAACACACATAAAGAGAGACGGACGGACAGACGGAGAGACAGACAAACGGACAAACGGACGGACAGCAGACTCGCTAAATAGTTTGCTCGCTTGCTGAGAGTGCAAACGGATGTGGCAGCAACAAAAGCAGAGAACAATTAGGCGTAAATACAAGCATGCATATGTTTATGTCTCTGTGTGTGTGTGTGTGTGTGTGTCTCTGTGTGTGTGTGAGTATGTGTGTCTGACAGGACACGCGTAAAACTGCTGACTGTTAAGTAGCACAAAGGTAAATAGCCGCAAACAAAAGGCAACCGGAGGCAGAACTCAAGCCGGCGTCGGTGTTCAAATTCAAATCATAATCAATGCACTGAAAAATATTAAGTACCAAGAATAATGATTCATAATTGTGCAAAAATTTAGCAAAATTGTATAAATGCAGTTTATTTAACAAACGTTTGAATTATAAGGGATTTAATGGATTTAATGTGAAATAATTTTTAATATTTATAAATATGAATTAAAACAACAAATTTGCAGTACATTATTATTATTATTTTTTTTTTTTTTATTTATTTAAGTGTCGACTAAGACCAGTCGGCCAAGAAAAATTTAATTACAAATTAATATTAATACAAATAAAATTGAAATTAAAAATAAATAAAATTTAATTTAAAATTATAAAAAATAAGAAAATCTGTGGAAAAGAATAAGATTAAAATATTAAATCAAATTTAAAGAAAAAAGAAAATAAAGGTCCAGCATTTGCTGCAAGGATATGGGAAAACCCAGAAAAACCCAATCAGACCAAGATTAGTGGTTAGTTGAGTTAAACAAATATATAATCTACATTGGTTAAGATGAAATGTTAGATTGAGTTAGATATTGTAGGATAGCGAATTTAATAGAATTTTATATATTTTAATGTTAAGCTATATTTATTAATTTATGTATATATATTTAAATGTTTTTACTTTTATTTGGATGTATTTATTTTTTGTTTATATTACTAAAATAATATATTGTATTTGAAAATTTAATTTTTCTTTTCTTTACAATTCCAAATACTTTCATAAATTTTGATGCACACCGTTTTTTCAAGTTTTAAAAAAATACCCTTAGTTGTCGACATTAATTTAATATAATTAACAAAAATTACATTAGGGTTGATTACGTTTAATTAAAGTTTTTTGAGCAAACTAAATGCATATAAGCGTCTCAAATTACAGTATTTATGCTAAATGCAATTTTGTTAAGCGTCAAAATGTTGCCGTTGCGTGTCCGAAAAACATAAAAACAAGTAGAAACCAAGCGGAGAGAAGTACGGCAGTCGATGAGTCGGACGTAACCGACATTTACATATGTATATTAGCCATGTTTATCAGATTAGCGTATGGCATAACAAAATTTTAAAATTGAGCTATTATTATATATATTATATATATATATATATTATTGAAATATGTATTCGACGTCTACGAAACTGTTTGAGTTAGGTAAATTAGATCTTATATCAGGAACTTTCCATACTGGGGCGTATTTGGCATCCATTGATGTTCAATAATATCTCAAGTTGTAAAATTCACTGACAACAAGAGTTGGGTTATGGTAGTCAGAGAACTGGAGTCAGCAGAACACAAATTAGATCTACAAGAAGCGAGGCAGTTCTGGTGAAGTATAGAGCCTGAAAAAAGGGGAAGAAATTGAGAAAAGGGGGAGAGGCAACAAGCAACAGCAACAGCAACAACTACCAAACGAGCAACATTAAATTTGGACACTAATTGAAGCAATTTGGGAAAACACCTAAAGAAGAGGGCAGGGCACAACACGGAATCAATAGGCCGGCCCAAAAGCCAGGCGCACAATAGAACAACAACCACAACACCTATCATCATTAAGCTCAATTGTTGTTGTTGTTGTCGTTGTTGTTGTTGTTGAGGTTGTTTTTGGCCAAATCATATGCCAGTCACATAGCCAGCGACGTGTTATGATACACCACAAAGAAGTTGCCACAAAGTCAACCACAAAGGCTAACGGGCAGGCGCTTGAGTCGTGCTCTGGGTCCTCTCTCCCCCTCGCTCTGCCCTCCCCCCCTCGCAGCATGCTCTATCAGGTTTCTCCTGCAGCTTCATGCCACTCATGCTGAATCGATTTAATTTGCTGCAACAACAGCTCTGGCGATTAAAGAAATATGCGCCCTCCTGGCACCGTACGATTTGCTTCGATTTCAGCTTCAGTTTGTTTTTTCTTGATTGCGCTGACATGGCCAAAAAGTCAAGTTGGATGTTGCGAGTGTGTGTGTGTGTGTGTGTGTGTGTGTGTGTGTGTGTGTTCATTGATAAGCACACAGTGGTTGGAATATCATTTAGAATAGACTAATTTAATTGTTGTATCTATGCGTGATATAAACAAACTACTAAAGGTCTGCGTAATTTATCATTTATTTAGAAAAGAAAATAATTAAAACTTTGATGCATCATGTCTCTGTTAATTATAAGCCTCATTTCGCTGGTCAAACTCTCGCTGGTCCAAATGTTGCTAGCCCAACTTTCAATTGGTCAACTAAAACTGACTCAACTCTCACTGGCCCAACTCTCACTGGCCCTACTCTCACTGGCCCTACTCTTACTGGGCCAATTCCACCAGCTCAACTATTGCTGGCCGAACTCTCACTTTCCCAATTCTCACTGGCTGAACTCTCGCTGGCCGAACTCTTGCTGGCCCATCTCTTGTTGGCTTTTATAAAATTATAATTTCTGTAAATTTAATTTCATAGCTGGTGCCAATGTGCAACTCCAGCTTCTCTCTTTTATCGCTAGCTGTCTCTCTGTTCGAGTATCTTGCTGTCTATGGCATAATTAGTTCGTTTGCTTGCTGCACGTTCCACAGTCCGAGTTCCCAAATCCTAATTCTGGAATCAGCGATTCAGCGAATCAACGGAATGTGGCAAGGAGATATGGCTGGAGAACTGCTGAGTTTGCCGATTAAGCGCAATGAATGCGAAGAAATCGCTGTAATAATCGGGCTGTCCTGCTGTGCTGCATGTGGCACAGTCATCACTTGAACTTTCCTTCTGGGCTCTTATTGCCATAATTGTTGTTTCTGGCTTGGACTACGCCCTATGACGCCCGCCTGGGTGGCGTTTGGCTTATTCAACAGGGAAGGAAAAAAAGCTAAATAAAATCTCAACTATCACTTAAGAATTTCTTGTACAGTAAATGTTGCTTATGTGATGAATGTTTGTCGATACATAACTGCAGTTGCACAGTAAAAAAAACAAGCATAAAACTGCAAGTCAACATGGGCAGGGCATTCGCCAAACAGAGCAATTCTCCTAGAGCCAAGGCAGACACAAATGTGCATGACAATGACCCATCAAAAGTGTGATCTAGGGCTGTGGATTTCCTGCTTTATAGAGTCCCCTCAGACCCATGTACTTCGTGTTTCACATAGATGTCAGAATGGGGCATGATAGAATTAATTAGAAAGGCTTTAGTAAGTGGCAAAAAAAGTATTTAATTTTTAGACGGACGTAGAATTGGATGAGAGCAAGGAATTGGAAATAATTTTTAAGTCTTGTTGCAAAATTTTAAATTTTTTATAGGGATGTGTGCACAGAAAAATCGTAGGACATTTGAAAAACATATTATAAATTCGATATTATAAAAAGATATTCTATTGTGTTCAAAATACTTGCAAGCTTAAAAAATACTTTTAATATTTTATACACTAATTAATTTTAATTAATTAATTTTCAATTGGTAAAATTCAACCAAAATGTATAGTTGAAAACAGATTTTGTGAGAGCTTTAACCAATATTTGTTTCATGTGGCAAATATATTGGTGCTTTGGAAGCAAAAATTAAATATTATACATTATTTAAGTTAGTTGTATTATTTTAAATAGATTTATAATAGGTATAAATAGAAATCTGAAATTCTGAAACCCGCTAAATGGGCAACGCTGTCTGTGGCCATTGCCAAAGTTGCAAGTTGCAACTGCTACCGAAATATCATTAACATTAACTAAACTCCATTCACTAATTGGAGCAGTTGAACTGAGCGCTGAATTCCAAGCAAAAGGGAACGGCCAACAATTCCCAGGCACATTTCAAGTGCCTGCCACTCCAGAGATTCGCAATACACGTCTAATTCATGCAATTACGACTGCGAGTGCTCTACATAAGCCTTAAGTTTGCCTTGTTCTGAAGTGGCAGGCAACTTTTACGAGCTGCATATTCATATTCAGATTCAGATTCATATTCATATTCGTATTCATATTCGTTGGTCGTGTGTGTGTCTGTGTGTGTGGCATGCCTGCCATGGCATGTTGCATGCAGCATTTTGCAAGCTTCAATAGCAAATTACGACTAGCCCGCAAAGAATCTCACAGCCAGAGAGAAACTGTGAGACAGACGGACTTATTTGTGTGGCCTTATAAATAGTGGACGTTGAACGTTGCACAGATTTTGTTTTGGATTATGCGGCATGTGGCATGCTACCAGTAGCTGAGAAAAAAGTTCCTCAAATTAATATGCATTATGCTATTGCAGCATCATCAATTTTAAAACGTAAATCTGAAGAAAGAAGTTAATTATGTATTAGAAATAACCAGATTTAAATTACAAAATATCTGAAAATAAATAAAAAAAAAATATTAATTATAAAGCAAATAAAATTAAATAATATTTTTAAATAGATTTATGATAATCATAAATAGATAACCATAAATAGAATTCTAAAACAAGCTAAATTGGACACGCTGCCCATAACAGAAAGTCTAACAGAGACATAACATAATATCATATTTGGCGTTGCCAGATAGCTTATAAAACGATCTTTTCACATGTTAATTAAATAAATTAAATATTAATACATTTAAAATAATTATTATTAATTTATTAATTTATTTTTACAGCTTACGATTCAACGAGTTCATCGCGTTTCACACAAAGTCAGTCGATCGTTGAGAACGATGCCGTTGACTTTAGCTGCGATACAACGGAGCCCTCGAGTGATTTGCGCTACGAATGGTTGCATAATGGTAAATAAAAATCATAAATAATACATATTATATATACAATTGATGCAATGTCAACACTTACAGGTCAACCGATTGTGTACGATAAACGCGTGCAACAAATCACTGGCAATTTACATATCGAATCCGTGCAACGTGACGATGCCGGTGATTTTGTCTGCATTGCGACCAGTGTGGCCAGCGGCGCCAGGCAGGCGTCGCCTCCAGCTAAATTGAGCGTCATATGTAAGTACTTACCTCTAGGCGTGCACCAAGTTATTTGAGCACCCTGCGATTACACCATGCAACATAAGATCTCTGAGCTCAACTTGAATTCCTGGAAATACTAAGTGTACTTTTTTAATTGCTTGAAAAGATCGTATACGATATAATCAGGTATAAATTGTTTTAAATCTGTAAAAAAAATAAGCTATTGAACATGTTTTTATACAATTTATAAATACGGGATAGCAAAAACATAGTTACAATCAATAATTTCTTATGTTCCAATTTTATCGAATAGTGGGCGAATACTAATATTTTTTTTTTATTAAAAATATAACAAATTCCAAATAATAAATTTACAAAAAACTAATTAAATAAATTAATTTTAATAAAAATATTAGAAATATTGCCTGTAGAACGTTCATCTTTCATCTGTTAAATTGGAGAATTAATTACAATATTATTTTGTTGTGTGTATGAAGTAGGCATAAAAACGCGATCAATCCAACAAGATGTAAAAAAGCAACAATAAAAAACAACTGCAGCAGCAACAACTGCACTGATGAAAGATAAAAACCTAAAACTTTTGATGTACATGCGTCACGCACACCTTTGTCCCCCAGCCCTTGGCCAGGTTGCCCCTTCCCGAAGGCAGCACAGGAAGTGCAGTGCAGTGCACAGGCAATGAATGCATTTGCCCGAGCAACGTTGCATGGCTAAAAAGAGAGATAGATAGAGAGAGAGAGGGAGACAGGGAGGGAGGGAGGCGTACAGACCGACTGACAGACAGATTGACTAAAGAAGATCCATGCTACCAAGTGGCAAGTGCAATTGCAGTTCCCACTGCAGTTCCCAGTTCTTGTTGTAGTTGCTGCTGCAGGAACAGTGAGACTGATACAAGCAACATGCAGTGATATATACTAAAAATGAAATTTTTTAGAGGTATTTTTATAATTATTATTATTAATAATGACTAAAAATTATGCATATAAAATTATTTAAAACTTATCCTTTGAAAATTGCAGTTTTAGATATATTATTAAATTATAGATTAAGATTTATTAATGCTCAAAATTATGCATATAGAAATTTATCTAAATTGCTTTCTATTGATTATCATTTTTGCTTATTCTTTGAGTCAGTTAAATATTTATATTAATCTACTAATTTTCCCATTTTTTTGTTTGACCAATTTTTACGCTTACTTTGACCACTGTGCCGCTTCGTCGGCCTTTCCATGTGATTGATGTTTATTTAGTTGCATTAACTTTAAGCAGAAAAATGCATAAATTTAACAAACAGTGGAGGCCCCCAACTTCACAGCTCCTGTGCCTCCCACCTCTACGCACCGTTGCCTCACTGTAAACAAAACGCGTGGAAGTCTTATGCAAAATCTGTGCTGCATATGTTGTAGTTGCAAGAAGAGAAAGAGAGGGAGAGATAGAGAGAGTGAGAGTGAGAACTGTGCGTCTTCTGTCAGCAACACCCGGCAGCAGCTGATGAACATGATCAAAGGCAGTCGAGTCCCTTGGCATGCTGCAGCTCCCCCTTCAACCCCCTCTTCAGAACCGACTATTTATAGCCTTTCACACTGCACTTAAGTGTTTCAGCTAATTAATTAACTAATTAATTTGTACTTCGTGTGTTTTTTGGGGAGTTGATTTTAATTGCAGCGCGCATTTGTTGAAAGCCCGATAAATGCTTTGCATAAAGGGAACGTTCAAGAGTAAGAAGCTGCCCCTACTTCTCAGCTGGGCAATGGCGCCAAGCCAATAGCCCCCTCAGCTTCCCCCCTTACTGTAACAAATCGTAAAATAGAGAATATGACTATTAACTATTCACTTTTAATATTCTAAAGCAATATTAATGAAGTAAAAATATAGAAGTAAAAATATAAAAAAAGATCTTCCAGCTCACGTTGGGCGCCATTTATGATAGTTCAGATAAAACTCGTTGAGGTTTAGAGTTTTTTTTTATCATATTGTAAACAAACAGCTTCTATAACTTTTTTTAAGCAACTTTTGTTTATAAACCATAAATTTATAGAAATTCTAGGAAAATCTGCAGCATGCCAACCACAATAAAATATGTAATAGTTGTTGAAAGCGCATTCGGAGGACATTGAATAAATTCCCGTAGTGTAAAACGACGGATGACTGCACAGAATCAGGCGAACAAATAGCGAAAAAAGCAAGAATTAAAGAAGAGAAACAGCAGAAACAAAGTCAGTTTCAGTGCCAGACCAGAGCCAGACAACTGGCAGTCAGTCGGACGGACGGACGGACGGATGGACGGACGGACAGACAGAGGCAAACATGGCGTAAAGGGGTTGTTGGACTGGCAAGGATACACCAAGGATAAACAGGGGCCAACAGCTGAGCTGAGTTATGTGCATGTGCCATGGATACCAGGGGCAGGAGTAGGGGCAGGAGCAGGGGCAGGGGCAAGGTCTGGCTGTCGTCAGGGGCAGGCTGTATTGTACATGGAAATGAAATGCAACATTAACACGAAACATAAACATAAAATGAGAAATGGCAACAACAACAACAACAACAACGAGCACAACAAAACAACCAAACAACGAGGCAAAGTCATAAAAACCAAACAAAATGCAAAGACACGACAACAAAATGAGAGCGAGAATGCGAATGCTGAGGACAAATCCACCCTCAGTCGGAGCACCCCCGTCATACGGACAGACGCGTGTTATTGCTCTGCCAGCACAAGTTGAAGTTCACTGCAGTTGGCAAGCTCATTTCGCATACCCTGTAAATCACAAGCAAGGATGTAATGAATTGCAGCTTGGGTATAAATAAAAACTAAGGGGAATTGTTGAAAATGTTTAAGGTTGACTGAAGTATTTACAGTATAAAAGTAAAGAATTTTTTACAGGGTAGCTAGCTAGTTTGAACTTTGTAACTACTGGCAAACGCATTAAATTTTACGATTTCAAGCTAGAGAAATGTGGAAGCAACGCACAGACCAAATTGTACTTCGCTTTTTCTGCAGAGCTTTGTTTTCACACTCGTTTTTACTCCGATTCCTTCGACCACCCTGAAGCTATAGCTTTTGCTCTCTTTAGAGTGCTAGTTTGTTAAATAAAAATAGATGGCAAATATCTTTTTGAACAAACTATAAATGCTTATTCTATAGAAATTATGTATTATATAAGATTTAAATTTTATGAAATGCCTGCAGACTTTTCAATTTATAAATGTTGACGGCTGATGAATAAATTTCGTAATTTTCCCAATAATAAAAACATAAAGAAAACAATAAAAAATTTCAAAAAGCATATACGCTAATTGAATTGGAATTTTTATTCCATTTCCATCAAGTTGAGCCGAATGCAAAGCGCGAAAATGGGTCAAGAAAAGCAGTAAAAGTGCAACTGGAATTACTTTCATTGCCTTCTATGGATTCAGTCATTGAGTTCTTACACTCCACCCGGCATAGCTGCTGCACTGACAGAAAACAGAAATAGTTTTGAACAGTATATATGTAGTATAATTAATTAAAATATATTGAACAATTTATAGAATCAAAATAATTATAGAAATATTAAAAGTTGATATTTTTAGAAGTTGTCAATTAAAGTATTATTTTCCAATTGTATATTAATTAAAGGAAAGTGCAGTGTATGAGCAACTCCATTATCTTATCAGAAACTTACATTTGACGTTCTAAGACGCAACTGGCATAGTTACTGCAATGGCAAGAACAAATTTCATAGAGCCCGGACAAACGGCTTAAGACCATGGCAGACGAACTTCATACCCTCCCCCTGATGCCCTTTCCAGGCAGGGCAGCAAACCGTTATCTATTGGACAGCGGTCTGTCGAAGTCAATATCTATAATTTGTTTCTGCTTGACTTCGATATACGAAATGCTGTTTGTTTACTTAATACAAAGTTTGTTTCAACTTTGGCGGACGGACAAACAGACAGAAGGGTGAATTAGGGTATATTAAGCTGAAGGCAATGTTTGTAACAGTCAGAGATGGCAAGCGAAGCTTGTCTAACTTAAATATAATTATCGATATATAATTTAAATATCGCTATACCTTTCAAATTCTTCTAATAATATTAGAACGAATATTTAAATAAAATTTATGTTATGTTCAATTCAATTTATTTAAAATAATAATAAATTAATAGGCAAAAAGGTGTTAATTTGCTTTATTTGAGTAAAGAAAAGGTTTCAAATAATATTATAATAGATATGTTTAAATTTGGTTGAGCATAATGAATTTATGGTTTAAACATAGATAAAAATTTGTTTTATGATAAGTTGTTAAATTCACTACGATTTATGTTTAATTTATGCAAATCACATTGTATTCAAATTACTTTTTTTTTCATATTTCATGCATTTCCATATTTGAGTTACTTTTTATTTTCAACTGCTGCTGCTTCGCTTCCTTGTGCTTCCTATGTCATAATTTTTTTATCTATACATTTTTTTATGTACATTTCACTTCTGCCTCTGAATGTTTTCCTGTTCCAGTTGCAGCCCTGGGGTATTGGTTTGCCTCTGAGTCCGTTGTGGTGTTAGGAAATTTACATATGCACATAAATCTTGTTTGGGCTTTGGACTCTGTTTGTCTCAGTCAGGAGAAATGCCTCTAAATATTTGTAGATACTTATTTTGTGGCACACAAGAAACAACAACAAGCCGAAGAGAAAGAACTTGGAGCGACAGCAACAACTCAATAAACAGTCTCGTGTCTCCTCTCTGCCGAGCAAGTGTCAAAAGTTTAAAATGTTTTTGTATTTGTATTTGTGTTTGTGTTTGTTCTGTGATTGCTTATGTTTGTGTGTGTATCTGACAGATACTTTGTCTTGGCCATGTCTTGAATATGGCAGGCAACTTCACGTATGTATGTTAGGGTGAAAATGACAGTCGAGTCAACTAATTGCCAATTAGATGGGGCATAAGATACAATAAGTATCTAATGGATACGCAAACTAAAACAAATACACACAAACTAAACACATAAAGTGCACAGCTGTGCGACAAAGCTCAGGCATTAAATACATAGACCAAGTTTCAGAAATACAAGTCAGTGCAAAAAGATTAGAAAGCAGTTTATATGACAAGTTGGATAACATTTAAATTGAGCATAACAAACATAATAATATAATTTATATATGTCATATAAAATACATATGTAATTTTTACCAGTTAGTGTAATTTAATCTATTCTAAATATTTAACACCTACAGCTGTTATTAATTTGTATTCTCACATATTTATGCTGCTTAGAACAAAAGCTTGTTGGCATTCTGAAATTTCTGTGCCATTCTCCAGGGCATAATTTCAAGCTGATGCTAGTTATGCTGCCGCTTTATGCTAAAATAGTTTTTGTTTTTGTGCAATTCTTTTTTCTCATGCTGCAATTGTTGCCAAGTACCGTTTGTGCCACGTTCTGCTGCCTCTCACATATGCGAGTGGCATTTGCATAAAACGAGGCATGAGAATTGTGGAGAACGAGCCATCGCTGGAGTCTCAGTTCGAATCCCTAGCAAACTGACTGACAGTTCAATTTATGCTTCCTTTTGCCTCATGGCTCCTGCTTGGCGATAAAGACAAAGATTGCAATTCTGTGTTGCGAAGCAACGACTATGAAATGCACTTAACAACAAAGTGTACGAAAACAATAAGAAATCATAGTTACAAGTTGCAGATATTCAACATAGCCTGCGGTTGTTTTATGCATATTTATGCAAAGAATAAATTAAAGTTATGGAACAACAGTTACAACCAGAACGTGCTGAGCAAATCAGCCGGACGAGCCCTACTGTAGAATACAAGATCTGAGCAGCAATAGTTCGGCCAACGAAAGTTTGGACACGGAGAGGTCACCCAACGACAGTTCGGTCAGCGAGAGCTAAGCCAGCGAGAGCTAGGCCAGCGAGAGCTAGGCCAGCGAGAGTTCGGCGAACGGGAGCTCGGGCATCGATAGTTTGACCGGCGAGAGATGAGCAAGCAAGAGCTAGGCAACAAGAGCTCGTCCAGCGAGAGTTTGGTCAGCGAGGGCTATGCAGCAAGAACTCTCGTTGTCCGCACTCTCGCTGGTCTAAATCTCGTTGGCCTAAAATTCGGCCGAACTTCTTGGTCGAAATTCTCCCAAAGTTATTTGCACTGTTTTTACACATTTTTAATGGGTACTGGTTATAAAAGTGATTGGCAAAAACCAAGTATAAACTATATAATTGCCTTTTACTGATTGCCTGCTTTCTTTGACTGCTTGCAGATCTGGACTCTGCCAGCGTGCAGCTGCTGGGCAGCAATGGCAACGAGCTGCTGCTCAAGTGCCACGTGAGGGGCTCTTCCGGAGATGAACCGCTAAGAATCGAATGGTATCGGAATAGCGCCAAGCTGAGCAGCTGGCGCAATGTGGAGCTGCAGCAGCATCGTCTCCTGGTGCACCAGCCGAGCAACGCGGATGATGGACTCTATCGTTGCATTGTCAGCAATGCCGCTGGGCGTGTGATGAGCAAACAGGGCTTCTTGTATCAGCATGAGATCAGTGAGAGCAGCGGCATCAGTGCCAGCTCCAAGTGCCTGCCCAGACTGAAGAAAAACCAGAAAATACCCGAGTCATGGAACAAAGAAATCTTCTTGTGCCGCGGCAAACGCGGCGGTGCTGGCGATATGGATCAATCTCCATCTCTGCCCTCATCGCCCGCCTCCTTACGCATTGTCCAGGGGCCCAGCGTACAGCTAACCATTAAGGAGGGGGATCCAGCAGCTCTTAGTTGTCTCTACGAACTGCCAGTGGAGCTGCAAAACCAACGCATCCAACTACGCTGGCGCAAGGATGGCAAAATCATGCGGCACATTGAGCTGGGTGCTGATGTTCCTGGACAGGCCGTAGATCAAACCAAGGATGCACTTCTGCGCGAGGATGGACGCCTCGTGCTGCACAAGCAGAATGGCACCCTAAGCTTCAGCAACATCATTGCCAGCGATGCGGGTCAATACATGTGCCAACTGCAGCTGGAGGGGCATGCGGCAGTGAGCTCTGCTCCTGGCACATTGGAGGTCATTGAGCAGCTCAAGTTTATGCCGCAGCCGACCTCAAAGAATCTGGAGCTCGGTCGGCTAGGCAAGGTGCACTGCAAGGCACAGGGAACACCAACGCCACAAGTGCAATGGCTTAAGGTGAGTAGGGATTGCTGAAATTACAAATATAATAAAAAACTGTACGAAGTATGCGAAATTAACGAGTCCACGTTGGGCGCCATAAATTAAAAAATGGCGCCCAACGTGGGACAATAACCTAAAATTTACTTAGTAAAATATATTTCAGAGTTTAGCGGGTCTATACATTTAATTACTCTTAATTGCTAACTTACTTAGGCTTCAAAAATTAAAAAATTAAATTTACATTGAAAGGGATCACAGAAAAATCCTATCAGATTGTTATATATTTTTTTTGCTGTTATGAATTTGCTAACTGAACTCAAAATAGTTTTGAACATTCAAGAAAAAAATCCTCTAAAAACATGGTCTTATTGAATGTGTACTAAGTTCGGTTTGAATTGATTTGCCATTGAATGACTCTATTTGCGTCTGCCGCTGTTCCCAGCACAACTTCATTTGACACTCAAAACATACTCTATTGTTTCCCTTAGCTCAGACACATGTCCAACTGGGGAAAATTGAAAAAAAAAAAAACGAACAGAAAAAACCGACGCGAAGCTGTGCAAACTTCTATTTTGCAGCAATGCATTTCATATGCAAAAACTCTATTCTACGTTTTTTCCGTCTATCTGTGTAGAACTGTAGAATGTCCGCATTCACTGGACAGCCCGGGTAATATGCTACGCCGGAGGTTCTTTGTTTGCAGCTGTTGCCTGTTACAACCAATTTTGACAACTGTATGTCCATTTGCCGGAATTGCAGGCCAAATACAAAGAAGATATGAACTAAACGTAACCCTGCTCCAAAGTTTTTTCATTTTGGTGTAAAACAAACAAACCAAACGTATCTCTGGCTCGTTGTCAAGTTTTAGTTTAGCTGAAAATGCGTTAACAGAGGTGGAATACCCTGTACTCGACTCTCTATAGTTGTATAATGATGATAGCTTACGTAGTATCTGCTAGTTGAGCTTACTTGATTATTCAAACTGTTTGCTATTGTTTTGAACAAATGGTTCTAACTGTCAACCGTGTCTCTGTCGCCATTTCCTTCATCGCAGGATGGCTTGAATCCCACGCTGCCGGAACACGTGGATGACATCAATGGCACTTTAATCTTCAGAAACGTCAGCGCCGAACACCGCGGCAACTACACCTGCCTCGCCAGCAACAGCCAAGGACAGATCAATGCAACCGTTGCCATCAATGTGGTCGTGGAACCCAGGTTTACGGTAGCTCCAGAGGGTCCCATTGAGATCCTCGATGCGGGCGTCGCTCGCATGCATTGCCAGGCCATGGGAGATCCGAAACCTACCATACAGTGGGACAAGGACTTGAAGTATCTCAGCGAGAACAATACGGATCGTGAGCGTTTCCACTTCCTGGAGAACGGCACCCTAGAGATACGCAACGTGCAGCCGGAGGATGAGGGACGCTACGGCTGTACCATAGGCAACAGCGCGGGCCTGAAGCGGGAGGAGCTGCGTCTGGTTGTGAGAATCAGTGGCGATGGCTTGCTGACGGACGAGCCGGCTGGGGATGGCTTCCTGGTGACACGTGCGGTGCTCATCACCATGACCGTGGCTCTGGCATACATAGTGCTGGTGGTGGGTCTGATGCTCTGGTGTCGCTATCGGCGCCAGGCGCGCAAGGCGCGCCTCAACGAGCTGAGCACCAAGGAGGCTGCGGGGGAGCAGGGCGAGAGCACACAAAAGAACACACAGGAGCAGGAGCCCTGCCTGGCCAAGCCGCAGCGCAATGGGCACAGCAAGGCACGTGGTGTTAACGGGGATGCCCAGAAATCCGACGATACCGCCTGCAGTCAACAGTCCAGAGCGTCCAAGAAATCCGCCCATGTCTATGAGCAGCTGGCTCTGCCACGTAGCGGACTCAGCGAACTCATACAGATTGGACGCGGTGAGTTTGGCGATGTGTTTGTGGGCAAGCTGAAGGCATCGCTGGTGCAGCATCTGACGCAGCCGGACAGGGATGCGGAGACGGAGAAGCACAGCAACAGCGAGAATGGCAGCGGCGCCTCCGGCAGTGGCAGCACCACACTGAGCACACTCAACGAGAAGCGTCGTTCCAAGACCTCCATCGACGACATCGAGGAAATCAAGGAGGAGGAACACCAGCAGCAGCCCTCGCAGGATGTCGTGCCAGATCAACTGGTGCTGGTCAAGGCGCTTAACAAGGTCAAGGACGAGCAGGCCTGCCAGGAGTTCCGGCGTCAACTGGATTTGCTGCGCGTCATCTCCCACAAGGGCGTGGTGCGTCTGCTGGGCCTATGTCGCGATAAGGATCCACACTACATGGTGCTCGAGTCCACCGACTGGGGTGATCTCAAGCAGTTCCTGCTGGCCACCGCCGGCAAAGTGAACACTGCCACCGCCACCGCCACGACAAACGCCTCACCGCCCCCTCTGACCACCAGCCAGCTGCTAGCCGTTGCCTATCAAATAGCACGCGGCATGGATGCCATCTATCGTGCCCGCTTCACCCACAGGTAAGCGAGAACTTTGAAAGAAAAATTATAGCTTTAACAAAATGGACAAATCAGTCGGAAGCACCCGACTGTAGAATAATAATTAATGTTCAATATTACGCTTGTTATTCTATCTTTTATGTTCCAAAATATGATATTAATGTAGATTTTATTGATTATGGACATAAAGGGGCGTGGCAACCAACATTAATTGTATTTACCTACCTACATAATAAAAAAAGCTGCTCTAGCTCTTATAGTTTCTTATGCAGAAGGACAGACAAACAGACAGACAGAAATGGCTATATCGACTCAGCTCGTTGGTCTTATCCTTTGACACATAGTATATTCTGACAAAGTTATTAACCCTCTTTTTACCCATTATTCTGCTATAATAACGAGAGAATTATAAACTTATTGCCTAACAAAATTTACAATTAATGGCAGTAATTTAAAATGCAATATGCGCTCCAGACTAATCGTAGTCATTAACCCAACCCTCTGCGCTCTCCCTCCTCCACAGAGACCTGGCCACCCGCAACTGCGTCATCTCCAGCGAATTTGTTGTGAAAGTCTCGTATCCGGCATTGTGCAAGGACAAGTACAGCAAGGAGTATCATAAGCACCGGAACACTCTGTTGCCCGTACGCTGGCTGGCACCGGAGTGCATACAGGAGGATGAGTACACCACCAAGAGCGACATCTTTGCCTTTGCCGTGGTGGTGTGGGAACTATTCAATCAGGCCACCAAGCTACCCCACGAGGAGCTTACTAATGAGCAGCTGGTGCAACGCTCGCTGGCCAACGGCTTGGAATGGTCGGTGGCAAAGAGCACACCAGGCAGCCTAAATGAGATTCTGGTAGGTGCACGGACAATTAATAAATCAATAATTATTCAATTTAATATATTACATAAAAATTTCATTTGGTTTTTAATAATATTTTATTTTACTTATTTCGCTTTTAATAATTTCCAATAATTTGAATGTCTCAATAAATATCACACTAATTTGATCCACTTTTTTCTTCTCGCTCTCTTCCTTTCTTTCTCCCTTCGCTACTCCCCTCTTTCCATCAACAGCTCTCCTGCTGGCTAACCAATCCCAAAGAACGTCCGTCATTCAGTCAGCTGGGCGCTGCGCTCAGCAAGGCCATGCAGAGTGCCGAGAAGTAGAGCGAGGGGCGCGAGCGTTGCCACATCGCTGATGACTGACTTAGTATTGGTAAACGTTAAACTGATCGCTGATAACGGTTTGCTAACTACGCCAAATATAATTTGTAGTACTTTTTCCTAGCATATAAAACAAGCTAAAGATCTTAGTATATAAATCAATAAATAGGATTTTCATATTAAATAAAATAAAACACTTAATTGAATAATTCGAATTCGATTTCTCGTACTGAGCTGATTTGAACGTGTGTTCAACATACGTATTAAATTTCAAATAAATATGCATTTATTTCAAATTTGTACAAATCATAAGCAATACAATCTAATCTAAATTATTGATAAAATGTAAATAAAATCAGTCACAAACCATAAATTGCATTTAAAGAGAAAGCATTTATATAGCAGTAGGCTTTTGGAGGCATATTGAAAACATATACCCAAATTTTTAAACTAAAATCAATTTTAGAAATTAAATCATTAACGAATCATGAGTATTTTTATTTTAATTATTACAACTAAGCCAAACTTTTAAGCATAATTACATACATTCAACACTTTTTTATACATTTACTGATCGAATTATTTAAGTACGCAATAAGTTAAATCATAACATATGTATTTATATGTAGCCGTCTAAGCTTTGATGCATGTTTACAAAACATTTAAATTAAATTAAATATATAACGAATAAATTCAATAAAAATTGAACATTTCTAATTAAATAGTTTTGAGTGTTTCATTAATTGATAAATAATACCATTTAAACTTTGTACGACTATACAAATTTTAGAGGCTAATTCAAGAAATCGCTCCTTAATGGTCGAATTTAGCATATTTCCTAGTTTATTATATTGCTTGTAGCCTTTTAGCTTGTAGATTTATATATATGTGCTACTGATCCGCTTGTTAGGGACATTTCGTTTGCCCTGCCAAACTTATTTGACTTTTCAGCTAACGTCCCAAAAATCCTAATGCTCCCTACACTCTGTCCCCAGCCAATTTGGCTAACCCCCCGCTCATTCACACTTCACTAGATTTGAAAAATGAGCGCTTATTGAATGTCGAATTGATTATACGGTTGCGTTTGCCTCTACGTTCGTCGTCTCCAGTTGGGATTGCTTAGGCAAAACAACATGGCAATAAACCGTAGAGTTGCCCAGGCTTATTGGGGCTTAAAGTTGGCCGGAAGTTCTGCGATAGGCCGAGGCGCCTACGTTGCGAAAAAGTTTCCCGTACGAAAACTTAGGCAGTCAACCAAGCGATATTTGCATTTGAATCAAAAGAACACCCTACACAATGAGCTAGCAATTTTTTTCTTCCTCTTTTTTATACTATTTTTCTTCTTCTCCTTTCCTCTTTTTTTTTGGCAATTGTGGGCAGCTGTGGCAGGTCCTCGGCATAGGCTGTTTACCATTTCCTGGCACGTACAAATTTTCTGTCATGAATTTCAAATGCCTAAGCGCAAAGGCTGATTGAACAGTTGTGCCAGAAAAAAGTATAACAAAACAACGTTGGGCTAAGCTAAGCTAACTATATTAAATACCCTAATTGGGGGTTTATAACTGCAGCTATAGCTATTGGTTTTACTTAATTTATTTAATTATTTATAAATGTTTATAAAATGTTTATAGATTTATAACTAGAAAATGCATTATTTGCAACGAAATACTTTTCTCCCTTTTATAGGTGTTGCTAAGGCTGTTGATTACAACTTGCATTACTTATAATGCAGATGGTGGCACCTTAAACCAGAATGGGCGGATCAGAATATTAACCGATTTTATTGTGATTTGCAGGATAGTTAAATATGATAGAAGAGTGAGTATTAAAAAATTTCAGTTGCCTACATTTATGAGCAATTAGCAGTAAAGCTAACTATAGTGCAATAAAAACAAGAGCTCTGCATCAACTCAATTTTGCTGATGAAGTACAAAAACTGCACATTTGCCATACCGGCTTTAAAAACGAGCATGAATAAATCAATGCCAAATGCAATTCAATTTCAGATGGACGTGAACGTAAGTGCAATGCTTTTTGTCATATGTTTTGCATAGATGTTGCCCAAATGTCCAAATGAAACTGTTCAAATATACATGAGAATAACCACACATGGCGTATGCGCAATATTTGTTTGATTTGCATAAACAAATGTGCTGCAGCAGCTGCCGCCACAAAAAGCCTCGGCTTAGCATACACCATAAATAGTTAAGCGCTCAAAAATAGCTGAAAATGTTTACGATATTATTAAACATTTTCAATATAAATATGTATATTGCCTAAAATTAAATATTGCAATTATTATTTGTAGATTTTGTATATTCCTAAAGACATTTTCTATGCTCTTAGATTTTTTGCAGTGTATCGTAACTTTTTTTATACATTTACAATTCATAAATTCCCAAAAAAATGGCTTTCAATTTATTAATATTATTCAAAGAGTGCGCGAAACCAAATGGCTTTGGCAATTGAAGCGTAAAATGTGCATTACTCATACGCCACATGTGCCCCCATCTGACCTACGTCACTTTATTACGACTTTTACCTGTGCACGCACACACTCGCACGTAATTCAGCACACATACATTACACACTCACACACACTCAAAGGGGCAAATTTATGCGAGGCAAGAGTAAATGTTTGGCAAATAAATTACGCGCGAAATTAAGGCTTTTGTATGCCAGTTCTAAGTGACTTGCCAATTGACTGCAAAACTCAGCGCAAGCCTCAACTCGTTTGCCAGCCAGAAACAAAGCAAAGCGCCAGATTGATGGCAACACAACTTGCCGCAGGCAACTTCAACTTGCAACACGCAGCAAGGAGCAGACAGCAAGGAGCAGAAGCCTCATTACATAACAAAAACAAAGCAACAGTCGAGTGTAGTCAACATATTAAAGGCAGTTAGGTCTTAAATGACTAAATGCATTATTATTAAAATTAAAAATAATGCAAACTATAATGTTATTATCTAATTTATTTAACAGAATTGTTATTTAACATAGTATATTGAGAGCAGCTTCCCTGTTAATAACATATCAATATGTTGAAACGGATGACAGTTATTTCATTTTATTTAAATGTTGTTTAACATAATAATGTTAATTTGAGCTTAACACGAACAGAGCAGCTACTAATTATTAAAAGCATACTAAAATATCCTTATATTTTTTATTGAAATTGAATTTGGTTATTGTTTAACGAATATTCTTGTAGTTTACATCTTCACAAGCCTGTCATACCCACTTCCGTATTACGTTGTATAGAAAATACATTTTTGGGAATTCATCAGCTGAGGGTAAAGTTTTGCTGTGACTTCCTGGCACATAATTGAAGCACAACGCAGACTCATTTGTTACTCGACTTCACATAACCATATTTTTTGTACATACCCCCTGCATGCCCTTACAGTCATTTGCTCCTCTCACATTTAGCATTTGATTGCTTGGCCTGGTTTTTATGGCATATTCATTTTAGACATTTGTAGCGCAATGAGTCTGCGAAGAGACTTTTCAGCAAGTTAGGCGAATTCTGTGTTTTTAGGCCAAAAGCACAAACGAAATATCCCCTTTTTGTGCTGCTGTGCATGCTCTTATTATACTGTTAAATAGATGCCAAGACGAGTTCTTTAAGTGAATACTACAAAAAATCCCACACGTTTCGCTCAAGTAATTTAATTATTTCATGCAGTTGATAAAATATTCTCAAAAAGTCAGCCAGCGTCTCGACACCAAAGCATTTTAAGCGTATAAATTTAATTAAATTAGTTTCAACTTGCGTGCGTCGAGATGCTGCACAAAATAAATATAGAAAGAATATTTTGAATTTATTTTTTCTCACTCTCTCTCTCTCTGCTTCTTTTTTTTTTCGTAGTCTGCTGTGCAACCCTGCCAACTGGCTTAGAAGTTGTACTTGAAGAGGGGTAACAAAACTCACGTTCTGCCCTTGCCTGACGCTGATTCCACTTTATGATTATTACAAGCTTAGGTTTGTGCTTAATTTCTGACTTTTCTGCTGAGCGCTCATTTCTATTTTCTGATATTCATCAAAGCAAAGTGAAATATTACTTTTAATTAGGAAACTTAAAGTTGCACTACAGTAGGGCATAGATTCCAACAAATTAATGTTTAATGCTAATGAGCTGGAATTTTATAACAACTGATAAAAGTAATGCTGATGAAATCTTACAAAATTATCAGCTATGAAAGCATGGAATTCATTTAAAGAAAGCATTTTTGTTCAAGGAAAAAATCACTAAATTCGTAGCCCTAAAAGTAGGCAACAAATTTTGGTTGTAGAGCTGTTGTGTTTGTGGCATGAAGCGCGGAATTGAGTTGTTAGCCAGAGCTGAAATACGGCAAGCGGTGAGAGGTAAAGGTCAATAAAAAGCCAAAAATAAATGTAGGAAAAACTAATTAGCGTTAAATGAGGGTAAACTTTGATATGCGGCTGACAGTTTTCAGTTTGAGTTGATGCGCGTGAAGGCCTAATGGCTGACAGTGGAAATTATGAAATGTCGGCATGAATTGGGATGTAAAAAAGAGAAGAGACAAAGGGAGAGGCTGACAGCCAAACAGGTGAAGGCGAAAGGCATAAACTTAAAGTGAACACCGATTTAAACGTTTACATTTATTTAAACAAATGCAGTGTCAAGTCTGTTCTCAGTGCAGACAAAGCCAAGCGAAGACATTGCAAGAATTCAACCCTGCTCCAAATGGGGCGAAACGCCATGTGACAGAGATGGCAGAGGACATGCATTAACCAAACAGCTGAGCCTTCTTGTTGACTCATTAACGCACTGGCAACAGAGAGGGACAGCTAGAGACAGCGGGAGACTGGCAGACAGAGGGAGAAAGAGCAGAAATGAAACATCAGCCAGCAGCAAGTAGCAGTCTACATACATTCGAGAACGTAACGTTTCAAGTGAAATAAATACCCCCAAAGTCATAAAAACCAAACACAAAAACACTGAGAACAACGACTACAACAACAGCAACAACACCAACAACAACAACAGCAACAACAACAACCCTCAATGGGTGCCACGTCTGGCAGGCGACATCATTGTCGTCGTCTTCACTTCCACTCGACTGACGTGAATGGCTTGGTTCAGGCTTTACACTGAGCAAAATTAGTGTCTGCCAAATTGAATTAGTTTAACGAAACCAATAAATACCGATGGTCGGAGATATTGTCAATCGTGAATCTGCTTTATATCGATTAAAGCTTAGAAATCACCGAAATCCGAGCAAGGATGAGTCGAGTAAGGCTCCTGGGCATTAATCCTACTGATCTGCCGATCAGGAAAGTATAATCCTTGCCTATATTCCTTTGTACATATGTTTGAATATATTTTGTTGAAAATTGTATTATTTAATTCTTTATCATTAAATGAGCTGCAACACTCAATAAACTTTTAAATTGGATCCTTAAATAAATTATTGAATGTCTATTTTTTCATCAAGTTAATTTCCATATAATAGAATAAGTTACAAAATTGAATTGCATTTGATCATTTACTAAATTTAAACTTTGCACTGCTGCTTTTTGAGCAGTGTAGTTGCCTGCGTCGACCGTGTCCTGGGCTGTGCTCGATGTGAAGTAACAATTTTCATTTTTCCAACGGCAAAGAACGCATAAAATTTTACGATCCACGACAGAGACTGAGCGAGAGACTTGCAGCAATGACTCCCACGGCAAAAGTTTAGCTTTCATTTGGTAATAAAAATCCAGGCGGGTTTCTACTACCATCTCCCTCTCTCTTTCTATCGTTCACTCTCTATCTTGCTCTCTCTTCCACAGCTCGTTTGGAGTTTGGAAAACGCAACGCTTCAATGGACTTAACGCCAAAGTTCATGAGGGAATTTGCTTAGACGCAAACGAAGGCATGAAATAGAAGGGTTCGAGCCTGGGTTGGTGAGGTTTTCCGCAAGTTCTGGGAATATTTGGTCGCTTAAGAAATTCCGTGTTCAGGTGATGTTTAGCATTTGTAGTATTTCTGGTCCGTGGGCGTTTATTGAGTTGCCTGCTTAGCGCACTTTAGCACAGCTTTCGCTTTTGAATTTCACTTGAGTTCGTTTCAGTTTCGCTGGTTATTTTGGTAATAACGGTAATTGTGGCATTAGCTGGCTTGTTAAGCCAAACGAAGGAGGCAGAGAGATTGCAGCACTAAGAAATTAGCGGTAAATGAGGTTGCTTTGTGGCGCGAGACGAGATTGTTTTTGCCGAGGCATTTGCTACACGTTTAATAGCAAACAAATACCAAATTCCCATTCAAATTCCAAATGGAAGTCGAGCAAGTGCAGATACCTCGATTCAGGTACGTAGAAAAATAAACATGGTAAATATGTATATTAAAATTAAATTTAATATTTTGGAGTTCAAACTACAAGTTTTAGACTTTTATATAAAGCAAACAGTGCATAATTTAATATGTTTCTTTATTTTAAATCCTAACAGCTTAGTGTTACTATTTATAATAACTTATGCCATAGAGATGTTTAAAATTTAAATAAAATATTTAAAAATGTATATATTTTACCCTAGATAAGATGATGATTGGATATTTGTGGATGAATATTTTTGAATGGACTAAAAGTCTTGTGTTCTTTTTCTCTACATTTCGCACAGGTTTACTAGCAAAAGAATACAAAATTTAAATTGAGAAAATGTTTATTACATATGTACATGTTTGACTTAAAATTAGCAATGTAAGTAAATCTGAATATAATTTTAATCATAATCATAAATAATCATGTTCGTTTATTGCAATCCCCATTTATGTTAACAATGCACTGCATACTTTTCAGCTGCACCATTTGAAATTAACTTAAAGGAAGGCGGCAAACTTAAATTGTTCAAATTGTTGAATTTACAGAAATTCCTGCTGCCAGCCTAACGCCCATTGACACAATGATGTGTCTGTCAACGGTTCAACCGGTGCTTGGGCCTCAAACAAATGCAGACAATGCCCGTAAAACTTTGAGCACACAAAGCGAGCGAAGGAAAACCTTAGTGTAAAGCGCCATGTCAACACATTCGCATTCCAAGGGGCACACAAAGGAATTGTTACTGCAACTGGGCCCAACATCAATGGCAATTGGCCAAAAAGAGAAAGCCAAGAGTAGCGAAGATAAGACTCACAAAGGGCAAACAAATGAAGCCAAAGAAATAAGTGCAATAGGGGCATGAAAGGCAATCTTTCAGAACTTGCACTGCAAAAGGAATTCACCTGAATTTGTGTTGCTTTACTTTGCAAATATTTTTCTTAGTGCAACTAATTAGTTAGTTAACTAAGCGGAGTGGCAAACTAAGTCTGTTTTCCAGCATAATTTGACTTGTAACAAGTTAACACCCGCAGCAGGCAGACTAAATACGCAGTCTAGCTACAAATTGTTTTAAAATAAGAGAAATAAAATGCAGATGAAGTAGTAAAAGTTGAAAATGGAAAAATGGAAAATCGCACAAACTTTTCATGTTGCGAAAACTTTTGCCTCAAAACTCGAAACTATTTTAAAAACTTTTGTATCAGTTTCGTGCTGCAGCCAGCAACCACAGCCTGACCCCCCATCCCCTCACCTTCAATAGCCGAGATTCTCCTGCTCTGTGACCTCAGCTAAATGTTGATAAATTAAGACGCAGCCCACAGGCCACAAATCATTGCATCGAACCGCCGTGCGATGACTTTATAACCCGCAGGCAGCAGCTCCTTACAAGTATAGACAGAGCTATAGTCAGAATGGGTGTATAGCTGCTTTAAGTTGCCTTAATTTAATACTAAAATGGACTTTTGCTTCAGGCAACATGTGTGAGTTTATGATGCCTGATGCAGTTGCTAAGGGGTATGATTAGTTTGTGCAAATGCAGAAAACCAACAACTATTTTCAAGCTATCGATGCATTTATTGCTGCTTAAATCTATATAAAATAATTTTTTTTTTTTTTGTGTAAAATATTCTTTATTTTCATTTACCCATGATTGATTAAATTAAAAAACAAAAAATTAACTATTCTCTGTCAATGCACCAAATAGAACATTTAAAATAAATATATTGCTATTTTCAAATATTAAAAATAATAAATATATTGGTTTGATAATAAACAGATATATGATAATAAATAGATTTCTAATAATTGTTTTAATTGGCTACGCTGAAGCAGTGCAATAGATCAGTCTCTACCGCTCTCTCTCTTCGGCAAAGCCTTTTGCATGTGTGAGTCATCTTCTTTTGTCCGTTTTGGCTCGCTTTCTCTCAGTGCAGCTGCAGCGCGTGAGAGCATCACAGAGGGAGCTTTTTCCAGCTGTGTGCTTGTGTTGGTGTCGCTGTAAGTCGTCTCTAAGCTGCCCTCACTTGGCATTCGCGTGATGAGCTGAGATCAGTTGAAAGAGAGCGGATGATCAGCTGCCTATAAAAGGAGCTTTGCACTGCCTCTTCATTTAGTTGCCTGCAAGCTGCCGAGGCTGCAGGTCTGGAAGCGCTAGAGGCAGGCAGAATGGACTTGGGGATTGTAAAAAAGATGGCGGCTTTTACCGGATGACCATTCACAGTTAGCCCCGTTGCCCTGCCGGAAGTGAGTCATCTTTAGTAGCTAGGTATGTACTATATTTATTAGTACTATATTATGTAGTATGTACTATATTATTTATTACAACATTTTTTTACTGTGTATTGAGTTTGAAAAAGAAAACATGAAGCAATCATGGCCTTGAAACAAACATGCATACCCTGTTAATGCCATGTACTTGAAAAAACTCAGTTACCACAGCTTCTTCTTGCTGCGACCAACACATAAATATGAGCTATCTATAGGGTATATTTAAGCCGAGCTCTTGTCTGCACAGTCAACTGAAGTTCTTTATTATTCCTTTGCGACACAGTTGTCGTCGTGAATTTTAAAACAGTTCCGTTCCCAGCAAAAACGGGTTGAGCTACTCAGCCAGATCCCGCAGGCGCCTTCCCACTGTCTCGAACCTTGTCAAAAACTTTGCGGCAACAATTTTATCAATAAAATTTATGACGAGCGTTGGCACCTAAAATCATGCTATATTTATAAGCAAAGTCTGGCTATATGCGGCATTAAACAGACAAAGTTTGAGATTTTAAACTATACAAACGACAAACACGGCGGTAAAACCAATAATATTTTTCAGAGATCTAAAATGATGGTTCGAACACGGTTTGATAAATGCTTTGAGCTCGGAAATGTATGATTCAGCCTCTCAAGAGTTAGTTAGTATTATTTTATAAATTGAATTAAAAACAAAGCTTAACAGAAACTTGTAGTTAAATAATTTTAATTTTAACTAGTTGCTCAAAAGTTGTTGAGTTTATTCTAACAGAAAATTCAAATAAAATTAAACTTTAGTTTATATTAGAAACTTACATATACCCAACCGGATTCGGGTTGCTCTGTTTAATGCAAGGCTTGGTTTATATTTTCGAATTCCAGTTCCGAACAGTCTCAATCTAAACTTTAAACCAGGTTTTCAGTCCTTGAAAACTTCCCTACAAATATATTATTAACACAAATGAACTCTCCCGTTAAATTAGCGTATTAACTGCGATTTTCGCTAATTGTTGGCTGTTTGCATGGCACTTACTACAAAAATAGCAAGCCTTGGTTTAATTGAAAGCCAGATGCAGCTGTGAAAATAATTTGAGTTATTTATGCGAAAGCCAGCTAAGACGTATCACGAAGAGAAATTGAAATGCTGAAGAGCATGAGCATTCTCCTAGGAGCCAGCGGAGCGTCTAACCGCGTCGGTTGCAGCTTAAGTTGAAGAGGTGGAAGAGGGGGAAGTGGGGGAAGTCGGTCTCCTGCCATTTGCCAACCAGCAAAAAATGGGAGCTGCAACCGAGATGGCAACTGAGAAGCAACTGTGGCTGCTGCTGCTGCTGCTGCTGTTGTTGTTGTTGTTGTTTTTGTTGTCAGTCTCGGGTTGCCAAGTTGCATAATACATAATTTTGTTTGCCATCCAGTTCTGCTCAAACTCTCACTCTCTGTCTCCCATTCAATGTTTTTGTATGTGGTATGTGGCACAACAGCTTTGCGTCTTCAACGAGAAGCTGCAAAATTCTTGGCTGCATTCATTATTTCACACCCTTTAGGATTATTTCGTGCATGGCATGGCCATGTGTGCGGCTCAAGAGCGCTGCAGGAGCCGTTTCTGTTGCCATTTCTACAACTGCATGGTCTCTGGCCATACCCTGTAATAGTCAAAAGTCAAATCAAAGGCATAACAGCGCCGTTAACAGTTGATTATAACAGTAGAGCAGCTGGTAACGTTAGCAGCGCGCTTAACAGTTGATAATACGCCTTAGCAGTGCTGCAACTATTAACGTTAACAGCTGGCTGCAGCTAACAGTGCTGCTTAACCACAGCCGTTAACAGAGCGCAGTTTACAGTTAAATAAATAAAATTGCAGCTTATGTTAAGTAAGAATTTTAATTACATGAATAAATAATAAATTAAATACAGGCTATCTGCAGGCACAGCATGTTGGCCCAACTGCTGGTTCTTCTTAAACTTTTATTTTGTAGCTCTGCAACGTTTTTAAAGCAATTTAAATAAACAGCAATGGCGTCATACGTGTGGTTATGTGTGTGTGTGTGTGTGTGTGTCTGTGTGTATGTTTGTTTATGCCTCATGGCTTCGGGGCTTCATGTATGGCGACTGCAGGACGATGTCAGGACTACGACAGCACAGCGACTGCTCGACGTGCAATTGGAATGCAATTTGTTATGGAAGTTAAGTCTCCACTTGTTAGTTAAGTTTACGCTTGGCTGTTGGACTGTTGTCGCATGTTGCCATATCGCCATTCACACTCACACACACACACACAGACACATCTATGCATGTGTGAGCTCATGCTCTGACTGCTACGGCACTCCTATCTGGCTGCGAGGTTGAAAATAACACTATGTAACATACTATAACATTCTTGAATTCCTTCCCACAGAAAACATGTATTAAAGGAAAACACTTTGTTGCATAGTGTAGAGCCTTTAAATATTTAAATTAATTTGCTGCACAGCAGCAAATGAATATTCTGCAGTTAATTGCCCTCAGACGCCAGCGAGTATGGTCACATTTATTATTTAATAATATTATTTATTTATTTATTTTTTATTATTTAATAATATTATTTATTATATATTAAAGAACTTATTCCAGACACAAATTAAGAAGACCTACGATTAACGACTCCAAAAGTCAGTAACCGATAACAATTGAACGTTTTTCTTTTGTCTGTTGCCTACATTCTCCCAAAGTTATAAGCCGTTTTTAGACCCTTTACTTTAAAAAAGTAAAAAGGGTCTATTAGTTTAGTGCAAAGAGGAAATGTGTGTAACACCCAGAAGGAGGCGTGGCAGACCCCACAAAGTATACATATTCTTGATCAGGACCACAAGCCGAGTCGATATAGCCATGTCCGTCTGTCCGTCTGTCCGTCTGCCTGTCTGTCTGTCTGTCTGTCTGTCTGTCCGTCTGTATGAACAGCTAGATCTCAGCAACTATAAGAGCTAGAAACACCATATTCGGTGTTTAGGTTCTCCTATTTAGTAAGCAGCACGAGTTTGTTTTAGATTTTGGATACCTCCCCCCCTTCCCCCGTAAACCGCAAAAAGCTGCAGTAGGCACAGTTTTAAAGTTATTGATTTGTAATTTGGGATTTAACTAGTTTACGACATACTCTATCGACGCTGTGAATTTTGTTTCGATCGGATAAGAAACAGCGAACATATACCACAGACAATTTGCCGCACTAGGCAGAGGGGGGGTGGTGTGCCTTGCATAAGCGGGTAGCTTAGTGTGTGTGCGTCTGATTGTGTTTTCATACTCATTTTTACCCATTTTTTGAATATTATTCAACTAAGGTTTAAGACAAATAAATAAATAACCCAAATATTTTAACACTAAATATATTATTTTGAAGTTTTATTAACATTATTACAATTATTATTATAATATTAATAAATTATCAACGTTTAAAATAAAAAATATATAAATCTAAAGATCCAATTCAAACTGCTTAGTTATTCTGAATGATATTGGACCTTCCCATGTACGCTCTCCTGCCGTTACTTTGATACAGTATATTGACGGCTTAGCCATCTGCAAACTAATGTAGCTAAAACGGAGTAAGGTATAAAACAACAAGGAAAATAGTTAAAGGCAGAACATAATATTAAGCTCCACACATAGAGGGCCAGAGTAAGTATACTGGTTGGTAGTCATAAGCAGCCGATTTACATGCAGCAAAAATGTTGATTACAAAATTAATTAAGGTTTTTACGATGCCGCCCGTTTTATGAGTCGGACTCGGAACCATAATCACAGTCGGCGTGGCAGTCGAAGACTTAGTCGGAGAACCGTAAGCCCAAGTTGAGTCGTCAGGCTTTCATGCTCGGCAAAACTTTCACTCGGCGAATTTACGACATTTTTATGGCGGCCTGCCATGCAAGGGTGGCTCGTAAAAAGTGCGTAAAACTTATGCCGGGCAAATTGATAAGGCAACCATCCAGCCAACCAGTCAACCAGTCAGTCAGTCAGTCAGTCAGTCAGTCGGGGCGCATATGCAGATGAGTTCCGCCATAAAATGCCAAGGAAATTTCGCTCAAATAAATAAATTGTGCGCCCAATGTGCGAAGCCTTTCTTTCAGCAGCTGGAGGCGTGTACACGCCCACAACAAATTTTGATAGCAGCTTTACTTTGTTGATTTGATGACGGGCGTATTACAAAGTCAAGCAACATCAACTTGGTGTGGAAAGGACTGAGAGCAATAGGGAACGTCGTATTTACAAAGTCTTTTCAAAACTCGCATAAATTGAAAATAAAACACAAATCTTAATATTTTTGGGTGATAATATAAAACTTTATCTAAGCTTTATTTATTAAATTCTAAATCTATTAAATTTATGGCCTAAAATTGCATTTAAATTTTCTTTTCACTTCGGCTGAATTTATTAATTTTTTCAAGTGTATGAAAGCTTCAAATAACCTGCATACCCCACTGTACTTTTTTCTTTACGACCCTCCCCTCCTCCGCTGACAACTTGAATGCAGGCGAGCAAAGCCGTGACGCCAGAGAGGCAAAAGCGAAAGAGGAGGAGCAATGGCGTAATGGAGGAAGGCGGAGTGAGGGAGGGTTTACTGCGTTGCCATTGCACAATGGCAACTTGACGAAATCATTATTTCGGTCCGACATTTATTGATGCCATAAACTTGAGGATTTATGCGTCCGTTCGTCGCTTCACCCCGGCGCTCCCCTTGCAACGCCCTTGCAACCGCACGCACACCCAGAAGCACAAAAACCCACCCGCCGACAATGTCAATTTTTGTTGGCATATTGCAGCACAGTGGGCCGCACTGGGTGGCAGTACCCCACTGTGCGAGATATGCACGTCGCATTGCTTTCCTTTGCACTCCACTCTGCACTCTCCCAACAGCGTGTTAATTTATTTAAATTGACTACGTGCAAGGTTTACTTGCATTCCCCTCCTGCCCTCTGCCCCCTGCCCCTGCCCCCTGCCTCCTCCCTTGCTTTCTTGACGTTGTCTCAATGTTTGCGCAAATTTCACATTTTATTGCCCTGGTCTGCGCTTTGTCTTGCGTTTTTGTCTTCAAATGCAAACCAATTTGCAATGCTGCCAGGAATCCGCAGCTGCGATTTAATAGATGCAAAACGACAGCCGGAATGCGCAGCAATGTGATGAATTTTCCTACAAATATGCACTTGAACACACTTCGTTTGGGGTAAGCTAACGGAATACCCTAGAAACAGCTGCTGGAAGCAGGCAGGCGTGTGGGTGTGTGTGCAGGCTATTCCAAAAAGAGATCGCTGCAGCCACCAGCACACCATCGTTGAGAGAGTTGGGCCAACTTGAGTTCGGCAAGCGAGAGCTCGACCAGCGAGTGTTGGTCTAACGAGAGTTAGGCCAGCAAGAGTTTGACCAGTGGAAGTTGGGCCAACGAGAGTTAGGCCAGCAAGAGTTAGGCCAGCGAGAGTTGGACCAACGAGAGTTAGGCCAGCAAGAGTTTAACCAGTGGAAGTTGGGCTAGCGAGAGTTTGGCCCAGCGATAGTTCGACCAACGAGAGTTAAGCGAGAGAGTTCGGACAGCGAGATTTAAACCAGCAAGAGTGCTTCCTGCCTTTTGGATGAGTGAGTCATCTTCTTTTGCCCGCTTTGACGCGCTTTCTCGCAATGCAGCTGCAGCGCGTGAGAGCATCACATAGAGAGCTTTTTCCAGCTGTGTGCTTGTGTTGGTGTCGCTGTAAGTCGTCTCTAAGCTGCTCTCACTTGGCATTCGTGTGATGAGCTGAGCTCAGTTGAAAGAGAGCGGAGGATCAGTTGCCTATAAAAGGGGCTTTGCACTATCTCTTCATTTAGTTGCCTGCAAGCTGCCGAGGCTGCTGGTCTGGAAGCGCTAGAGGCAGGCAGAATGGACTTGGAGATTGTAAAAAAGATGGCGGCTTTTACCGGATGACCAGAACATTTACAGTTAGCCCCGCTGCACTGCCGGAAGTGAGTCATCTTTAGTAGCTAGGTATGTACTATATTTATTAGTACTATATTATGTAGTATGTACTATATTATTTATTACAAAATTTTTTAGCTGCTTTAAGTTGCCTTAATTTAATACTAAAATGGACTTTTGCTTCAGGCAACATATGTGAGTTTATGATGTCTGTATGCAGCATTTGCTAAGGGGTATGATTAGTTTCTGCAAATTCAGAAAACCAACAACTATTTTCGATTATCGATTAATTTATTGCTGCTTAAATCAATATAGAATAATATAGTTTTTTTTGTGTAAAATATTCTTTATTTACATTTGCCCATGATTAATTAAATTAAAATAAAATTAACTATTCTCTGTCAATTCACCAAATAGAACATTTAAAATAAATATATTGCTATTTTCAAATATTAAAAATAATAAACTAATAGTTTGATAATAAACAGTTATACTATGATAATAAATAGAATTCAAATAATTACTTAAATTGGAAACGCTGCAGCAGTGCAATAGATCAGCCTCTCGCGCACTCTCTTCGTCAAAGCCTTCTGCATGTGTGAGTCATCTTCTTTTGCCCGCTTTGGCGCGCTCTCTCTCAGTGCAGCTGCAGCGCGTGAGAGTATCACAGCGAGAGCTTTTTCCAGCTGTGTGCAAGTGTTGGTGTCGCTGTAAGTTGTCTCTAAGCTGCTCTCACTTGGCATTCGTGTGATGAGCTGAGCTCAGTTGAAAGAGAGCGGATGATCAGTTGCCTATAAAAGGGGCTTTGCACTGCCTCTTCATTTAGTCGTCTGCAAGCTGCCGAGGCTGCAGGTCTGGAAGCGCTAGAGGCAGGCAAAATGGAGTTTGGACTTGTAAAAAAGATGGCGGCGTTTACCGGGTGACCAGAACATTTACTGTTATCTCTGCTGCCCTGCTGGAAGTGAGTCATCCAGTAGCTATGTAGGTATGTACTATGTGTGGTGCATTACATAGAGCAAACATGGCCTTGGAACAAAAATGCATACCCCGTAATTCCTAATAAAGCACCACTGGCTAATGTACTTGAGGAAACTCTTTAAAACAGCGCCTACAGCTCCATCTACCATTACTAGGGAGCACCTCTTCTCCGACCACATAAGCCTGGGGCCTCTGGCCGTGTCTTGTTCCGCGTGTCAACAATAAGCACAATAGCTTAAGTTGCATTCAATGGAATGCTGCAGGTGCTGGCTGCATCCACAGCTAATTAACTGGCGAACGCAACGGCAACAACAACAACGAAAACAAACAGTGTCCACTTGTGCTGCAGTTCAGTTACTTCAGCTGTGCTTCAGGATGCTTCAATTGGCCCTCGGGTTGGGGGCACAAAACTCCAATGAAGTGGCATGCGCCATGTCACGCAACGCGGCCCTTGGCAAAGTTTGTCGGCTTAAGTTATGCATGGCGTTGACAAATGCGTCCCAGAATGATAGCTGGCGGAATTTGAAGCTCAACTTCCCTCAAGTTGATCAGTCGGACACACCCGACTATATAATACCCCGCACCCTACTTTACAGAGCCTAGGAAGCGACGCAGCAATGATGATTCTTCCTTTTTTCCGAGGTGAGATGTAAGATATTATTTCTTCAATAACTTCTGTGGTTATCAAATGATTTAATTGCGTTTTTTAGCCTAGATTAATATGATGCCAGAGCACATAATTGCAGCCTGTTTGATTTAACATATGAAATTTAAAACATCGATTTGTGAACGAAATGGATGTTTCATGCAAACTTTAAACTATACCTGAAAGGCTTAAGGTATAGAAATACTCCCTTTCTAAATTTGGTACCTCTAGTTCTTACAGTTTCCAAAATCTACGCGATCATACAGTCGGACGGATAGACCTAGATCAACTTAGATCTCATCTTTTGTACTCTGGGTTGATGTTCATTTAATTTAATTTAAATTAATTTAAAGACAACTTTTCGTAATTTGTTTTCAGCTTTATTATTGATACATAACTTTTCTTTGAAGCTGACCCTATTATTTAGCTTATTGCTTCACATCTTTAACAATTGTCTTTTAATTTAAAGCAATCATAGCATAATTTCAAAAAATATATAACAACTAAGTAAATTGCAAAATAAGCAAAATTCATCACATATATAAAAATTTGCATGTATGTTTATAATCTGTATACATGTACCCATTAGAAACAATTTTATTCTACAAATTATGCTAAAGAAACTAATTAACTCTTAACTTCAGCTCTAATAAATACACAGAAATTCTTATACATTCTGAACTGAAACGTGAAATTTTGGATGCGCATCTTCTTAAATCTTTATAGTATTTGTTGTGACTAGATTTCAGATATAACTCTTTGACTCTGTCTCTGTTTGACTCTAAGCAACGCTATTGTTCTTAATAAAACTGGCTATCAACAGCAAGGCAAAGGATGTGGTCAGGAAGACACTGCCCGGTATGGAGCGGCGTATGGGTAAATTGGGATCACGCTCCCGCTGCGCAAACAGTTCCACGTCCGCATCATAAGTCTCATAGTTGTTCCAATTCAGACACTTCTTGACGGCATAATCCCAACGGCGATAGAGCAGCTCACGACCTGTAATTAAATCACATTTAATAAATGCACTTTCAATATGACCAAATAGCACTTTGGATTTAAATATACGTAATGTTGTCCATAAAATCTTAAAAGTAACATCGATGGAAAAATATTAAAATCAATTGACTAGTTTTAGCGCTAACTATTAGCTTTCCAAAACACTGAACCGATATTATTTTGAACAGATACTTTAGAACTTTGAATATTAGAAGTTAGGGCAGGTTATTGATTAAATTTTAGAAAATGCGGAAATGGAGTTGTACATTTTTTATACATCGATACCAAGGAAAACCTTTATAGCGATCATCATTAGATGCATTTAATCCTAACGAAATTTTAGAAATTTAGAACGGATTAGCTAAAGGCAATTTTTTGTTGCATACCCTTGGGCTGATTTATCGAATAGAACTCTAAGGTAGATCCAAATTGAATACCAATTTCTTGTTACTTACGATTCTGTGTTGTTGTGGGCGAGAAGACGTCCGTGGGAGGGGCATACATGCGGGTTGCGTAGGGCAGGGAGACCACGCGCATTGTAACTCCGGCGGCGATCATGGCGCCCAGGCCAGCCGGAGACGTGGTCTGCGGCCGTTCCAGCATCCAGCCAATAATATCCGCAATGAACTGCACCAGATGGCTGTTCTCGGCGTGCTCGCCGCCAAATGTGAGCACGGGTTGTATGGTCGCCGGATCCCAGTTGGGCGTATCCCGCTTGAAGGCCGTGAGCACTTCGTAGATCTGGAATCCGGTCGCCTCATAGGCGGCCTGTGTGATGTTCTCGGCTGTCGTTTGGCTGGTTAGACCCAGGATAATGCCGCGCGCATCGTAGCGCCAATACGGCGCATATAGCCCATGGAAGGCGGGCACAAAGGTAATCTCTGAGCGTTTGGCCGCCAAACCGCACTCGGCATTCAGCATGCTGGACGAGCACGACGATGATATCATTGAGTTCTCGCCGATGAAGGTGTTCAGCGATTCCACAACATTGTCATTCGAATTGATCTCCGTATTGATGCGCAAACCCTGACGCAACCAATTCACAGTTGAGCCCGCATTCATAATGGCACCTTCCAGCGTAAAATGCGTTTCCGCCGTAGCTCCCAGTTTGTGCGCTATGCCCGTAATCAGGCCCTGATCCGAATCCACCCTCTGCTGTGCCGTATTCAGCAGCACAAAGCAACTGTCGTCCAGCGTGCAAACATTCTGACCCGCCTTGATGCACAGCTGTCCCAGCAATGAAGCCGGTTGCTCACCCATGACGCCGGCAATCGGCACACCCAGCAGCGGACCCTCCACAATATAGCCATAGATCTCCGAATTGGAACGTATGCGCGGCAGTATCTGCATGGGCAGTTTGAACAGGCTACAGAGCTTCGGATCCCACTGCTGTGTGGAGATATTCATCAGCGAAGTATAGTGAGCATTCGTCACGTCCGTCGAGTGCACGCCCACATTGACGCCTCCAGTAAGGTTCTACGAAAAACAAATAGATTAATTACAGATATCGATTATATAGTATATTAGTAAATGCTAGCTAAACGAAGGCACCAGACAGGCAAAGCATCTACAACCTAAAGAGGTTCAAAGGTTCAACCTAAAGAGATTCAGTTGAGTAAAACCTCGCTGTTAGATGCTACATAAAATAACCAGAATGGGCGTAGCAGAATACCTTGTAGAATACCCTGTACCCTATATTTAAAATATAATTTTATAAAAATCTGTTACTAAGCGCAGCAGCAATGCTTCTTCTTACTTTTTTGTTAGTTTCAGAGAGCGAAAGAGGCAAAATCTGCAGTATTGTTTCTTAACCGATTTCAGAATAGCTAGATCGAGAGTATATATTCCGATATTATCCAATATATCGCTAGTTGTGTATAATATATTAAATGGTCGAGAGTATATATTCCGATATTATCCAATATACCGCTAGTTGTGTATAATATAATAAATAAACTTGATCTGCGTATTGTAGACGCCTACCTACAACCAAAAACGGCTCTAGCTTTCATAAATATTATAATAAATAATGTTTAAACCATAGGGTACAGGGTATTCTAGAGTCGAGCGCGTGATCTGCTGCGCCCATTATATTTTTACTAGTGATAGAAGCTAGATAGATAAATCGACAGTAGTTCAGCAAGGAATATAAAAGATCTCCTTAAATCGCTTTGCATTTATCCCACAAATGTTAATAATAAAATCCACCTACCCATAGGAGCCAGGAGTCGAGGGTGCCAAACAGGCACTGCTCCTGCTGGATGCATTTGCTGACCGCCGGCACGTGCTCCAGCAGCCACTTGACCTTGAGCGCACTGAAGCAGCTGCTGAGGGGCAGGCCGCTGCGGTACCGCACGTAGTTGACGTTGCGATTGACCTTGTGGAGCAGGGATCTGAGGAGCGTGGTGCTGCGGCAGTCGGACCAACCGATGGCATTGTGCAGCGCCTGCCCCGTCTGTTTGTTCCAGAGCACGGTGGTGCCGCGCTGATTGGCAATGCCCACAGCGATGATGTCATGCGGACTGATTTCCAATATCACCAGATTCTTATAGGCAGTCTGCAACGGAATTATAGCGGTTACAATTATAGATTTAAAAGCATTATAAAGCTCACCTCAATGCACTCCTGCATATGTTTCCATATCTCAGCGGGATCGTACTCCAGCCAGCCAGCATTATGCACTATTTGACGCAGTTTCAGCTCGTGATAGGCCAGCACCTCAGCGTTTTTCGTCGAATAAATCTATGGAAATAGATATTGAGTCAGCGTGTCAGTGTTGCCAGCTTGGCCTAATAAAGGCTAGATTAAGCATGTTTCAAAATGGTAAGACAAATAGCTTATAACTATAAATCTAGCATTCTTAAATATGCTTCAGCTTTACTAGATACTTAATTTCTCTTCATACTTAATTTAAGCTAAATATTTCAGTAGTTTTTAATGTTTCTTGGCAACATGAACTTTATGTTGATGTCGATGTTGCTTATCTACAAACTAATAAAAACTTGTGAAATCAAAATGAATTACCACAAAAATATATTTCTAAAACGGAAGACGAATACAAAATTTTAATCTGGACACAATTTTCTGTGTGCAGCATTTTCCTAAAAGCAGCAAGTGATTTTGTTTTTTTGTTTTAGACTTTTGATATCTCCCTCTTTTATAACGCTAAGTCCATAAAACCCCAGCAGCATAATAGATCTTGTAAACTATGAGCGCCACAGCACAATTTTAAAGCTACAGATTTGTAATTTGGCATGTAAGTAGCTTATGGCAGTCTGCATCGATGTTGCACATTACGATTGAATAAGAAACAACTAAGACATGCAACATACAATTTGCTCCACTGTGTGGGGTATTATTGAAGCACAAAGTACCTGGGTCTCCCACTGTCCGTTACTTCCGACTGTAGCCTACCGTCTAACTGATCTGCTGCGTTCTTATGTCCTTTTTTATTCAAATTTAACCAATTTTTCAGCAGAATAAATATATATTTATTTATATTTTAATTTAAATTTAACCAATTTTTCAGTAGAATAAATACATATTCAAATCTAGCTTTGGCGCGTACCCAAAACCTGGCAACACTGGTGTGTGTGTGTGTGTGTTTGAAAAAGCTATGCGTGTGCTTGTGTGTGTGTGTGTGTGAAGAAGCTATGCGTGTGTGTGCGTGCTTACCAGAAAGCGACAGTGGCTGTTGCTCACGTATGCCACACCAATGAGCGCTCCGAATCTGCCATAGCGACCCTCGCTCATATTTCTCTGCGACTGAGGCTGCGGCTGCAGCGGCAGCGGCAGCAGCGTGACGCACGTGCCGTTTGCAGTCAGCGCTAAATGCGGCGCTTGCACAATCCAATGTTGTTCGACTTCTGTTAATGTTTTGCCGCTGCCGCTGCCGTTGCCCTGCGCTGCGCCGACGCCAGCAGCCCGAGATCGATTTGTTTGTGCGCACAATTATTAAATAAGCTGCATATTTTGTTTAAATGCGAGTTTTTCAAACATCTCATTGATTGTTATTTAAGCAGCGGTCTCAGTGTGACCGCAACTACGTAATACTAAAATACCGAAAACCGCCAAATTTAAAATACTTAAAAAGACCAACGTGATTTTGTAACGGAATGTTACATAGTCTGATTGGAATTGTTGTTTGTCTGGTTTGTTTTTTGATTGTATTGCTGTAAAGTATTTTAATAATATTTAAAACGCCCTAATGATGTAATTTTAAATACTTTAGTGACACTTTGATTTAGATTGTAGAAAAACTCGTCAGTTCGTCAAACTTGTATATTTGAAATCTGTAAGCAAAAATAATACAAATACATATTTATATAGTGTATAATACAAATAGTTAACCATTATACAAATTTGCTTTTTCTTTTTTATTATTCTTTATTTACATCTGCCCATGGGGACAATGCATTAAATTCTGGGGTACATTAGGAGAAAGAAAAATAAATATATTTTTATCGTGGGTCTGGGGTGTATATTAAAAGGGGACTCAGAAAGAAAGATCAGCAGTAGCTGTAACTGTGGCTGTAAAATAAAATAATACAAATACTAATGCAAATTGCGTTTCTGTACTATATAAATTTCACAATTATCAATACAAACATCGTCACCTCCAAATACCTACATAGTATTTGGTGTGTGTCAAAACTTATTTCAAAACTTGTTTATATTCACAAGTGAGATCGATTTAAAGCAAGATAAAACTAAATATACGACTAACAAATACCTCGCTTTCAAGGTATACTTTAAATAATAATTTTGTATTATTCCCTATAGATGAAAACTTATATTAACTCATTACTTAACGCTATTTTATAAATTTTTTAGTTCATTTTAATTTGTTTTTCAAAATTATTGGCGGTTGAGAAACTTTAAACACATAAAAATAATTCCACAATTTTGAAAATAATAAACCATAAATTTACGGTTATGCCGGTTAATTTGAATTTGTATATTAACGTTCTCGGTCCTTAGTCAATATAATAAAATATATAAAATAACATCATCTAACAAATTCTAAACTTAATGAAATTTTATAATAGATGATGAAATTTTCATGTTTTAATAGCATTAGTATGTTAAGTTTACACTAGAGTGTTAGGTTGATAAGGCGTTAGAATGATTGTTTACCCTATGTTTAGAAAGTCGTGTGATAATTAGCTTACACCATTAATTAGTACAGGGTATGAAAATGCTCTGTCATACCTAATTGCAAAATATCAGTGGGAAAACACATTCGATTATAAGAGTCTTTACTACACTTGTTAACATGTTTTGTGAATGGAGAGCATGAAAATGGCAAGTCATGATGCTTTTAATTTGGAGAATTTGGATAAAAAAAAGTTTTTATGTTGGCATTAACCCATTTAATGTACGCGAAGCTTAAAACGCCTAGTCATGCCGAATTGGCAGAATTTTAGTGATATGCTTATAAATGATAACAGATTTAATGCCCCGTCATGCGTATTTCGCAGAATACCGATCGTGTAGGACTTGATTCGGAGTCAGTGTGGTACACTGGCTAACACAGTTTAGGAAGCTGGGCTATAAAAACAGCCTAGTCATGCCTATTTGGCAGAATACCAGTCGTATAAGAGTTGTTTTGTTGCCTCGCATACACCATATTATAAGAGTCAGCGCATGGTAATCTTATCTGCTTGTTGTTTGGGTTTTGTGACCGGTATAAGTATAAGTCCAACAAGCCTACAATCGGCTGTCAACATTAGTCTCTCTCTGAACGCGAACGTCTGCAGTTGTTGCTCTGAAAATGTTTCTGGCATTATTTGCATTTGTTACTGGCTGTGTGCTGGTCCACTGGCTTTATAAGATCAATGAGGATTATTATATTTTGGCGTTCTTCGCACGTCGGGTGCACACAACGGATGGGCGGGCGGTGGAGACGGTTGCGCCCATTCCCAAGGGTCGTACAATTTTCGGAAATTGTTTTGATTTAGGCGGCAAAGACGATGGTAATGTTTTGGTATAATTACGTGAATTTTGATTAAATCAATTAATTATTTTCCAATAGCTGGAGTGTTTAAACATTCACGTAGACTGGCAAAAGAGATGGGAAAGAGCTATCTGGTTTACTCTCTCGGAGCGCCAATTTATAACATTATCGATCCGCCCATTCTTGAATATGTTTTAAACAATACAAACCTCATAACCAAAGGCAAAATATATGATTTTATGCACCCTGCACTACGTAAGGGAATTCTAACCGAAACAGGTAGGTGTTAAAATAACACAATTGTTGCATTCACAAGCCATTACCTAATCGTGTGTTTACATATATTTTCATAGGTCAAAAGTGGCACATGCGACGCAAAATGATAACACCCACATTCCATTTCAACATACTAGCCCAATTTCAAGAGGTCTTCAAGTAAGTGTAAATAGTTCTAATAAATCAATTTTAAACTAATAGTTATAATATTTCTTTATTACACAGATCGGAAAGTTTCAAGTTTATTAAACTAGCCGAAGATCAGCCTGAAGGTATTCTGTCTGTGTCTGAACTTGTTCCAAAGTTTACGCTTAATTCGATATGCGGTATGTATGAATGTTTTTCGCCGATTTAATAAATATTATAATTAATTGTCGGCTTTTCAGAGACCGCAATGGGCATTAAATTAGACGAAATGCCCGGCAAGGGAGATCGTTATCGGGAGAGCATCAAAATGATTGAGAAATTGTTTGTAAAGCGTTTAAGCAATCCTCTCATCTATAATGAGACCATGTACAAAATGTTTGCCGCCCACAAAGATGAACCCTTTTTAAAGGTAATGCACGATTTCTCCAGTGAAATTATTGCCAAGCGTCGCATTCTACTGGAGGAGGAGCTGCAGCATAGGCTACTAGATCAACTGCCCGATGACGATATGTAAGTACATCGCGATATAAAATATATAATAAGTATAATCTATTAATTTGCATTTATTTAGCTACATCAACAAGAAGCGTCGCTTCGCCATGTTGGACACCTTGATTTGTGCAGAGAAGGATGGTTTAATTGACCATAATGGCATCTGCGAGGAGGTCGATACACTAATGTTTGGCGGTTATGATACCACATCGATGACCCTAATGTTTGCCATTATGAACTTGTCGCTCTATCCAGATGTGCAGGAGTTGTGCCATAAGGAAATATCGGAACACATTGATGGTAAATATTTATTTAGAGTATATGTTATATATATTATATTCAAATTACGTTTCTGTAGATGATCTCAGCAAACTGGATATGAACCAATTGGCCAAGTTGAAGTATCTGGAATGCGTTATCAAGGAAACCATACGCCTGTACCCCTCAGTGCCTGTTATGGGTCGCCAGACCCTGAACCATACAGAACTGCCCAATGGACTTATATTGCCACCTCGCACACAAATTGTGATGCACATATTTGATTTGCATCGCAATCCCAATTACTGGGATAAGCCAGAGGTCTTCGATCCGGATCGTTTCCTGCCCGAAAACCAGGAAAAGCGCCATACGTACGCCTATATACCATTTAGTGCCGGTCAACGTAATTGTATAGGTAATATGCAATAGAGGAAAACTAATTATATATTTTTAATGGTCCTTCTATTTACAGGTCAAAAGTATGGCATGTTGGAAATTAAAACATTGTTGACGTTCATAATTAAGGAGTTTCAACTTCTGCCAATTACCCAACCCAAAGACCTTATTTTTACCAGCGGTATTACCATAGGTGTTAAAAATAATATGCAAGTCAAGCTTGTGAAGCGCAATCAAGTCTGAAAACACTTAATTAATTAAAACACTTAATTAAATATAAATTAAGAAATAAAATTGGTGTAAACTACTTTTAAAATTGTAACGGAATTCATACGATATACAAAATATACTAAAAAGCGCCAAAAGTGGAGCGAGTTGGCAGCGCCGGCAACGGCAAACAGCGTTGGCAGCCCCGAATTGAGTGAGCGTGCGCAGAGCGCGTAAAACAAAACTGTAAAAACAGAGAGAAGAAGACGTCGCGCACGCAACGGGACTTTAACAATTGCTACTACAGATAACAGATGAAAATAAAAGCCGTCGATTGATATTGATATTGATGTTGATAGTTGATAGTTGATGTTGACAGTACGCAATTGAACGTTTCACCCAATGATAGGCGACTCTACGGATTCCATCCGTCTCATACAAAATAGTTCGAACGATAATCACGGCCGCTGCCCCAGGCAGCAAAAACAATAACAAACTGAAATCGCGAAAGGGCAAAATTCAGCAGCAGAAATCGAAATCAAAGAAAATGCAGCGTTATTATGCGGAACGGGAGACGACGGGTCCAGAATTCGGTGAGTTTTGTGCTATTTGGTGTTTTTAAGGACGCAACGCACAAATACAAATACAATACAATAAGTGAAAAGTGCAGAATCAACCCCCAGCGTACAGCAAGAGTCTTCTTCCCCTAAATCCAGAGAAGACTGCCCTCTAAGGGTTGCTACTTTTCTTTTGATTGCTGTTCTTGCTCTTGTTGTTGTTCCTGTTGTCCTTGTTGTTGTTGTTGTCGCAAGGAAGAACGTAGAAAGCAAAATATATATACATATATACATTTATCTGTATGTGCGACGCAGACTTTTTAACGATTTTTCCCAAAAATCCACACAGATGATCGCCTTATAAAGCTGGTGCGCGATAACCCCGCCATATACGATGTGAGTCATCCGCACTATCGCCGCAATCCCGTCAGGGTGGACATATGGGATCGGATTGCCAATGAACTGGGGGCTTCATGTAAGCGAAAATCCCTATTTATATTAATCTGCAGCAGTTTTATTCTGAAATCCTTTTCTCAAATATATAAACTGCCTGTAATTGTTTTATTTATTTAATTTAAGTTATTTTCGACTTATTTTTTGTGATTTAAAGTATGTTTATATTGAAATATCTGCCTTTGCTTTTAACTTATTTCTTTCAATATCTATTTTTAATTATATACCACTATTTTTGTTTTAAAATAACAAAATATAAATTTATTATTTTATATTAATTATAAAGTAAGTATTTTATACAGTTTTTTTTTTTCATTTGTTTCTTTCTTCATATTGTTAATTTAAATAAATGTTTAATTGAACATATTTTATATATAAATATAATATTTATTAATATATTATATATTCGTATTAACAATGAAATAATTAAACATTGAAATTATATTTTATTTTCTGTATTCTCATTTATTATTTAGTAATTTATATTATTATTACTATCATAAATTATTAATTATAAGAAAACAGCTTCTTTTTTAACTATTTATTTTATAGGATTATTGTTATTTCCTCAGACCATATCTGATAATTGTCCCAATTTCAGCACGCTTTCTGCAAACCAAGTGGAAAAACATACGCTACAACTATCTGCAGGAGATCAAGGCCCTGGAAACGGGTCAGGTGAATCCGAATGTGAGAAAGCGACGCTTCACGGAGGATCTATCGTTTCTACAGAACACCGCACAAACGTACAACGTGAAGAAGGCGCAGGCCTATATAACCCAGACAAATACAAATAATAATGCCGCCAGCGATGACAACGACAGCAAGAGCTTCTTGTACCCGGATCCGGAGGATTTGCGATACGATGCATCCGATAACTACGATATTATTGAGCTGGACGACAACAGCGAGGATGGCTCGGCGCAGGGGGACGGGGGGCATAGCGACAATGAGATCGTGCCAGAGCTGATGGTGCTGGAACCTAAGCCCGATGTGACCATCCATCAGCGCCACCAACGCCATCGGCATCCATCCTCATCGATGGGCGTCAATGGCAACGGCAACGGCAACGACAGCAACAATAGCCACAATAGTCACAACAATACGCAGGTTAGCTCCCCGGCCTCCTCTCCCCTGCTGACGCCCATGGTGGTCATGGGCAACGGCGATGAGCCGACCCCCCAGGACATGAAGTCGGACTATCAGCATGCGGATTTGAAGTCGGACTACCAGCAACCAAACCAAGGCGGCAACCCGTCGCTGTCCAACGGAGAGGTCACCATAGAGCCCATCTATAAGCCGGGAAGGCGTACCGCCGCCTCCATCGATGTGGACATGCTGTCGAATGGGGCGAAGCGGAAGGCATTTGCGGCACCCTCGCTGCCCTCGCTGGCGTCCATCAACGATCCCGTTGAGCTCTACTGCCTGTCGCTGGTGGACACGTTACGCAGCATGCCCCGATCGGAGCGGGAGCGGGTGAAATTTGAGTTTGCCAACATCCTGAAGGATGCCAAGTACAAGGATGAGACTTAATCAAATCGCCCCTCCCTTTAAGCACACGTACAATTTTAAGTAAATATTATTTGTATTATTAGAATTATTGTGTATTGCATTACTTATTTATTATAAATATTGATCTGACTAAATAGATGGACCTTTTTCTAAGACGCTATATAGATTAAGCCTATTTGTTTTCGATGATTGTAGTACCAATATGTCATATCTATTCCGTTGCATCGACAAAATAAAAAACAAAAGTAGCATGTTCTGTGTTATTTTGGAATAGGTCGAAGAAATAACATCAGAAGAAGTTCAAAATTCATTCCAAATCTTGTCATAAGAAAATTCACTCGGTTTTATTTGCAGCTCAAACGCTATAAAATTTTATTTGTTAGTTTTGTTTAAGGTATCTTTAGTGTATATTTTGTGTTCGTATTATTAGTATTTTATCACTAATGCTTCATTTATATATAGATTATACATATACAAATTGTTTGTTTATAATTTAGTCCCATTAATGCATATTGTATAGTGTACTCGAAATAAAATTTATTAGATTAATTCTAATTCAATAATGTAAAATCTACTTAAAGTGGTTCTCTGGTCTTTGAAAGCAAACAAAAAACGCAAATCCATTCAAACTAACAACTAAATTCATCGGCTATATGTTATATATAGCACATAAGGCATTAATATAGGGTATTAAACAATCGATAATAAGTTGAAAAACTATTAGAGGAAAGAACAGATTACTGCAGGTGCATAAAAATAACGTCTTATGAATACTACATTAATTAGGCATATTAAAAGAATTGTAAACATTCGCTCGTTGCATGTCTGAGCTGCAATAATAGCTAGGATGTACAGCAATAATCTCGATCCTGGTATATATCTCTATATGTCGCGCAGCGGCGTATTTAGCACTGAGCTTTGAGGCTGAAGCTGCCGACCGTTGGCGGCCTCCTCGTTAGCCTTGTTGTTGTCGTCCGCTTCCAAAATGTCAGAGAGATCGTACATATTCGGTTGGTAGGCCATTAGCTCCGAGCCGTTAGCTGTGAGTATAAGCCACAATTAATATGCCATTTACAAGCTTAAATAATCATATTACTCACGCTTCTTATCCGCTCCCAGATCGTTCAAAAACGACAGCCCGTAATTGTCCAAGACATCGGAATCGTTGAACAGCTGCAAGCAAAGGCAAATACAGATTTTAGTTGGCTTTAATACTCTGCAGATATTGCGACTCTATAGCGCGTGTTATTATTATTAAACTCGCGCTAACCTTTAGTAGCAGCTCCTCGTCGGATAGCTGCAACGTGGGCTTCCTACCGGCAACGTGCTGCGGCACAGCCTGAACAAAAAAAAGTACGAAAATGTGGTTATAGCATCAACTGTTTGTCAAACTACAACGGACACACGGACAGCTCTACTGCAACAATGCAACACAATTATCTACAATTACTTACGCCCAGCAGCATGTTCTGATCGATGGAAACGCCCTCGCTGCGCAGCAGATCCTTAAGCGTGTCCAGCTCGTCCTGCATGTTATCCAGATGACCGTTGAGCTCCTCGCTGAAAGCAGAATGGTAAATGGTCGAATTAATATTATAACAGACATCTGTATTATCTCTTCTTACCGTGGATCATGTGCATTATCTCCCGTATATTTGGTGACAGCCATTGCCTGTTGCTGCTGCTGTTGTTGCTGCTGTTGCTGCTGTTGCTGCTGCTGCTGCTCTTCGGCTATATCCTTGGCCGCCTTGGACGTAGATGCCAAATTGGCATCGTTCACCAAACTGTTGCCGTTCTCGAAGCTCAGCGGAACTGCTTGGCTAAATTTGCCGCTGTTCACAGTGGATAGAAACTTCTGCTGCTGCTGCGAATCATCCTGAATGACAAACAACAGCATTAGCATTGCGCTGATTTCCTCAGAAAACAAACAAACAAACCTACCTCAAAGATATTTGTGGGCATATCGTTGCTGATAAAGTTGACATTGTACATATCAGCCTCGTTAGTTTCCGGCTGATTCAGAAGGCTCGGCATGCCACGAGCAGCAGTTGCAACAGGCGGCGCAGCTGCCGTTGGTGTGTTTAATTCCGGCTCGATCTTCACCGGCAACGTTGTATTGGTTTTACGTTGCATCTTGGCTGGATGGCTCGCTTGGACGTTCAGCGACAACTGCGATTGGGCGCGACGCTGTTTGTTCTTCTGCTTTAGTAGCTGACGATTGCGCGCCTCCTGTTCGCGCACCATGGGCGTGGTCAGCACGTTCAGTTGCTCATCGTTGCTGCTGGGACTGAGCAGCAGTTGTTGTGCCTGCAGCTGCTGTGATTCCGTCAGTTGAGGCTCGGGTGCTTCGATGACTGTGTAGAGCTCGCCACCAGGTGAGCGTGCCACATTTGGCGTTGCAGCCGCTTCACCAGCCAACAATTGACCGGCAATGAAATCCTCAGCGCTCTGATTGGAATAATCATAGTTCTGTGAACTGGTGATGCTTATGTTGGACTTGGGACGTTCCATGGCCAAAGGAGATGCGCTCTCCGCCTCGTAAAGCTTGCCATAGGGGCTATTAGGATTCATGACCTCATCCAGCAGCTCTTCGCTTAGCTCGTGTATGACAGGACCGCTCTCGCTCTCCGATTCGCTGGCGTTGCGGGGCCGTTGAAGCACATGCTCCGGCTTGTCGTTGATCATCAGCTGCATGTGGCGCTTGACGCCGGACATGTTGCGGGATGGCTGCACTATCGAGATGAGAAACTGTATCAGCTTGTTGACAATCTGCTGCTGCTTGGAGTGTTTCTGACGCAACGATGCAATCTCACGCCACAGCGCTTCGTTCTCTTGTTTCATCACCGAGAATCGCGAGTCCATATTGTCCTGACGCCCACGCATATTCCTGACATCGGTCAGCACCCTTGTTGCCGTCTCCTGATTCAGCACGCCCTTGTCCGCATCCACCGTCTTTGTATTCGATATCTTGCGCTTGATGTGATCCAGCAGATACGGATAATTGCGCTTGAAGCATGGATGCGAAAACTCAATCTCATCGCGATCGAAGCGCAGTCCGCCGTTCTCAATCGAAGTGATCTTATGAAAACCATCTTGAATGGGAGTGAATTAGCCATAATTAGTATTCAATTAGCGCGCTAATTAATCGCTTTACTTACACATATTCAGCTGCCTGATAAAGCTGGCCATGTTGTTATGCTTGTAGTTAAGCGGCAACAATTCGCGCGCGAATTGAGCTTGATTGTGTATAATAAAGCTGCGGCCATCCTGCAAGTGAATCAAATTCAAAAATAATGTTAGACATTGCGGTTTAAATGTTATCAAATAAGATAGATACTCTCTGCTACTATATTTATATTTAAAGTTATATTTATCAGTGTATTTTTTTGATCATTTTTTAATCATGATTTCCAATGGACTAATAAACCTTGGTTCAAAACTGGCTCTGATTCAGAAATTTGGATAATATTTAATTTGGTTCAAAGGTTACATACGTTTTTGAACCGGTTCGGATTAAAAACAGTTTATAGCCCTGAATATGAATATGAATATGATATTATAAGATCTAATATTTAAATATAATATATACTATAATATTATAGCATTGCCCAGTCATGGCGTAAACTAATTCATTTCTGCGTATCTGTATTTTTCCTCAATTTAGCTGAAGCAATATTTATCTGTTATTTGTACAAATTCACTTCAAATAAAACCACGACCATTCGCTGCGATAAGAGCCGTTTGTGATATGGCTAATAATATAATACATAATTATCAAATTATTACGCGTGAGGGCAGCGTGTGAAATGTGGAAATGACAAGCGCTAAAAGTCAGACAAACATTCTACGAAAGCAAGCCCAAAACAGAATGAGCAATGCCCAGCAGTGTTGCTAGATTTTAAGCTAGAAGTCAATGCTAAAAAGCTAAAAATTTCTAAGCTATTTACAAAATGTAAGAGCAATTCTATTTTGATATACATTGTTGAAGAATTCTAAAGAAGATGTCATATTGAAGAGAATAAAATATAGTTGGGGCGTGGCTTCCAAAATTTGAAATAAACTTGATCTGCTTATGCTATACACCTCTTATCGATGCGTTCAAACAGACGGACAGACAGGGCTATATCGACTCAGTTGGTCATCCTGATTATATATAGACTTTGTGGGGTCTGCTACGCCTCCTTGTGCCTGTTACATACTTTCTGACTAAGGTAATAACCCTGTTTTACCCATTTTTTCAATGTTCAATCGAACAATTTGCGTTTAAAGTTGAATTTTTATACCCTGTAAACATTGTTTTACATTTATTTTTGGGTGAACGCAGAGATGTGCGAGCGAGTATATGTAAAATCTAGCCGATAAAAGGCCGAACGGGCAACACTGTTGCAGAGGGCCAGAAAACAGAAATTGATTTAAAGTGTGGCACGATAGACAGACATAGATATAGATGTGAGTGAAAGAGACACAGGCATAAATGGAAATTTTCACAGAGCTGCATTCGGTGTTTGGACACAACACGCACACACGCACACACGCACGTACGCACGTATGCAAAGCAAGAAGAACAACAAAAACAGGTGAAGGAGAGCAAAGAGCGAGAGAGCAAGCTGCATATTGCTTACGTGCTACGTGCAACTCGGCACGCAATATGCAGACAACAATGACGTAGTGAAAGTCTTGTAAATATAAACATGGCTGTTGTTGTTGTTGTTGTTGTCATGGCGAATACGTAACAAAAGAAGAGATGTAAATAAACAATATGGCGTCTCACCTTGCTCCAGCAAATCAAATCGTTTGTCTCCGGATCATCGACAAGTCTCCAAAGTTTTGCCAAAAACGCAGGCACTCCGCTGCCTCCTCCACCACCTCCTCCACTGGACCCTTCTCCAACTGTGTGCATGTTGCGACGTGATCGCTGTGACTGCTGCAGTTCCTCGTCCTCCTCCTCCTCCTCGGATGATTCGTGCTTCAGTTGCACGCTTTTGAGGTTTCCACGCGGCTTTGACATATAAAGTGTTGTTATTTGCTGAATAATAGCAAGCAGAAAAACAGCCCATCAATGAATATGAGTTTTCACGTTGCACACATACATACATATGTTTCATACGTATGATTATGTGCCTGTGTGTGCATGTGTGTCACCTACCGCAACACTTTGCAGCTGTTTTTCTCGCCTTTAAATTGTTGCAAATTCACAAATTTCACTTTATTAACTGGATTTACACTTTGTTGCTGTAAAACAAATATTCACTTTGCTGAAATTTCAAGCTTAAATGGGTTTTCTATAGCGTTTTAATGTACAGCGTAATTATTAAAATTCACGACTGAAACTCTTCTTCTTGCTCAGCACAATCTATCGGTCTCGATGGTCGGCAAGCAAATACCTATCGAACACAACTCTGCTGCTATTTATATCGTCGAAATCGTTGTTAAAGCTATCGAGCTATCGAGTACTCGCTGGTAAATTCCACCGGCAGACAAAGATGCGAGCTTTGAATGTTTGCTAAATTTGCCAATAAAATATGATATGAATTATGTTATTCGTATTACTTTATGTAGTTTATGTCAATATTATTTGCTGCTTGCAGTCAATTGTGCGAAAGGGCTTTCGCTGCAATGCGTTGCACAACACTGGCCATTCGCCAACACTCTGCATATGCTGAAAAATGGCTGACACTTTTAATTGCCGAATCAAGTGATTGTTTTAGTTTATTGTTGCCTGAAATAATACTAAATATGCCGAGAACTGCATTCAACCAATAAACAATTCCAATATAATATCATGCTAATTTAATACGTGTGTTGAAACACACCAAAAGGTACGTAAATTCACGCTCAAACCTGCGAGAAAAAAACCAAGTAGAAGAAGAATACAAAAGGGCCCGCAAACGGTTTTCGCTGCTCTCTTTATGTCTACATCTGTGTGTGTGTGTTTGTATGTGTGTGTGCATGCCCGAGTATCTGTGTGTGCCTCTTTGAAAGTGTTGGTGCGAGCAGCAACAAATTGATTGGAAAAAAAGGCGCCAGTTTTACAATTCGTTTAGATAATACAAATAATATATTTTAACTATACCCTGTACTTAAAACTGTGGAAAATGGTTTATAGAGTTTGTGTAAATCAAAAATGTGAGTGAGTATGTAAAGAAGGCGTGGCAGATCTCAGAAAATATGTATCTTCTTGATCGCCAGTTTTATAGTTCGTTTAGATACCACAAATAATTGCACTTTAATTAGACCCTAAACTTAAAAAAGTGCAGTACGGTTTATAAAGTTTGTGCAAATGAAAAATGTAACACCCAGAAGAAGGCGTGGTAGATTCTCAAAAACTATATATCTTCCTAATCAGGACGGCCAGCTGAAGTCGATATTGCCATATCTTTCTGTCCGTCCGTCCGCATGAACACCAAGAACTCGCAAACTATAAGAGCCGAAAGCGCGATTTTTTATACCTTTGCCACAGAAACCGCAGAGGATCGGATAAGCTTAGATAGATATGCAGCAGACAATTTGCTTGACTGACAGCGTCTGCTACTGTCGGTTACGTCCGACTGTAGCCTTGCCCACTGTTTTGATTTAAACTCTGATTTTGTAGAAAAGACTGCGCACAAACTGCATCAACTGCAACTGCAACGGCAACTGCACAATAACAAGCCAATTCGAAATGATGAACAATCATTTTCACTTGCAACCACACGACAGCAGTGGCTTAACCCAGAATGTGGCCCAGCAATTTGCCAGCGCTGTGGCCGCTGCACCGACAACAGCCTACAGCTATCTAACACAACCAACCGCTGCCGTGGCCCCAAACAGCCACACACACACCCACACCCCGGCCCCCCAATGGCTCACCTATCAGATAGTGCCGTCTGGCGCTGCACCAGCAACGCTGACAACAAACACGGGCGGCGGCAATGCCAAGCGCTTCTATGCAACCAGTCCAGCAACAGCAGCAGTGGCAGCAGCAGCAGCAGCAGGCGCTGCAGAAGCACAGGCCCTGAGCAACAGCTATGGGCAGCAGCAACCGCCGAGCCCATTTAAGGCCAACAACATACGCATTTTGAGCACAGCGCCAAATGTTTACAGCCTGAATAAAGCCGCTGACCATCAGCTGAATCAGCTGTATGCCACGTCTGGAGCTGTTGCTGCCACTGCTGCCGCAGAGCTTTATGCGCCAGTTGGCAGCTATTATGCAACAAACGCGGCGTTGCAGCCACCGCCGTTGGTGCCAGTGAGCAACAACAACAGCAGCAACAACAACAACAACAATAGCAATGTGGTGCTGCCAAGCCGCAGCGGTGCGCCTGCCTCGACTGTGGTGTTGGATCGCATCAACATCTGCATCAACAATCATTATACGGAACCCAATCTCTGCCAGCCATCGCCCATCATTCCCGCTATACAGCACAAGCCGCTGCTGCCGCTGATTGACAGCAGCGCTGCCGACAGCAGCAGCTGCAGCAGCAGCAGCAGTGGCAGTGGCAGCGGCATCTCGAGTGGCAAACCCGCCACAACAGCCGTCATTGTGGTTGATGAGCCGGACTCCACAACAACCACGCCCCATACGCCGCCCACAACGCCAGAGACACCAGAAACGCCCGAAACACCGAGCTCGCCACTCAAATCAGCCGACATCAGCTGCACACTGTTGAAGCCCAGCTACAGCAGCATTGAGGAAGCCACGGCAACTGCCACAGCACCGCTGACACCACCCACACCACCGCCCAGCATCAGCTATGCGCTGCAGGAAGATGTCTTCATCAAATGCAACGACGGACGCTTCTACTTGGGCACCATCATTGCCCAGGCGGAGCAGCAGTATCTGATACGATTCGACGACAAATCGGAGCAATGGTGCGAACCGGAGAAGCTGCGCAAACTGGGCAACGAGCCGAGCAGCAATGGCAGCGCAGCGGGCGCCCAAATCTCGGGGCCCATGTGCGTCGTCTGCAAGCGTTCGCAGCACGAGGATATTGTCGAGATTTGTGAGCGTTGCGGGCGTGGCTATCATCGTGGCTGCACCTCGGAGATTGCCAGCGGCGTCTGGTGCTGCAAGCGCTGTGCCAAGCCCATGAAGATGCATCAAACGCTGGCCCAAAGCGATGCGAACAAACCGCCAGGCGTCTGTCGGCAGTTGCCCTATCACGTAAGCCCCCAAAATCCCATTAAGTTGCAATCATTGAATCTTCATTCTCTATTTTTCAGGCGGACAAACTCAGCTGGGATGACAAGCATCGCGTGAACGAGGAGCAAATCTACTGCTACTGCGGCAAGTCGGGCAAATTCGATCACAACATGCTGCAGTGCTGCAAGTGCAGAAACTGGTTTCACACGCAATGCATGCAGAACTTCAAGCGCAAGCTGCTACGCGGCGATATGTGAGTAGCATCATCTGCAGCATCAATTGAGATTTTAGTTAATATCATGCATATTCCATAGGTTCTTTGTGTTCTGCTGCACGGTGTGCAACGATGGCGTTGAGTTCGTGCGTCGGCTGCAAATGAATTGGGTCGACATACTGCACATCACGCTGTACAATCTGCGCAAGCATCAGCATCAGAAGTATCACCATCTGCTGAAGGACATTTGGCCCTTTATACTCGAGCAGCGGCATCAGCTGCCCATCTGCGAGGAATGGCGCCAGCTGCCGGAGACAACGCTGATGGAGCTGATTAAGCAAACGCTGCGCGAATATTCCGATCGCTTCATCTGCGGCCGGGAGTTCAAGCGTGCGCCCGCTTACTACGCGCTGCGGCACAGCGGACCGCCCGTTATACCGCACGTATTCCTGCAGCCCCAAGAGGTGCCCAGCGACGAGCTGTTGGTGCAGACGTTCAAGCTGCAGCTGCTGCCTGCCGCAAAGCAGGAGCTGCCAAAGCAGAAGGGCTTGACTGCCAAGGATGTGTACGAGTTTCACACGGATGAGGATGACGGGGATGCGGATGCGGATGCCGATGCCGATGCTGATGTTGACATGGAGCCAGACACCAGCGAGGACGAAATACCCATTAAGCAGATCATGGACAAGGCCAAAAAGCAAAGCAGCAGCCACAAAACGCAGCCAGCGACAACAAATGACGCACAGAAGGTGAGCTTCCAGTTGCATTTTCGTGCGTGTACCGCTGATTGTGTTTGTGAGTTCATGTAGACAAAGTAAAGGGTCTCCTACTGTCGGTTACGTCCGACTGTAGCCTCCGTCCCACTGATCTGCCCCGTCCATATATTTTTTATATTTATTTATTTATTTATTTATATGTCGACTAAGACCTGTCAACTAGGAATAATTAAATTACACATTAAGATAAATTAAACTAAAGATTTCAAAATAAGATAGCAGAAAATCTGGGGTAAAATAAAATTAAAATATGAAATCATACTAAAAGATTGGAGAAACCCCCGAAAAACCCAATCAGACCAAGATTAGTTGTTAGTTGGGTTAAACAATAATACCATACTACGTTGATTAAGATAAATTATTAGGACTGAGATAAATTATTAATAGGATAGATGGGATAGCGAGTTCTGCAAATATTAATTTATAATGTGCATTATAACTAGAGCATAATCAGAGGTGCATACAGGAAGATAAATAGGATGAAAGTTGGTTCAATAAGGTAGGGGAGTCAACTTCACCAAGAATCAATTTATGCAGAAGTAAAATGCCAAGAACAGTCCTACGATTGGAAGGAGCTGGGAGATTGATAAGAAGTCATCTAGCAGAATAAGACGCTAAGCGCAAATTATGATCTAAATTTAATCCGCGAAGAGCAAATAATAGGAATAGTTTACGGACGTCAGTCTATCCTATCTGGATGTACTCCATATTGGGGGCACCAAACACACGGGCAGTATTCAAGAATAGGACAGAGGTTTGGTCGTGTAAGGGTCTTTGAATTCTTTTTAAGCATTATAAATGATTAAAATATATATCTCTTGATTAATTTGCACTCTAGCAGTTCAGCACGGACTTGGCGGACGACAATGCCAACGATGGGGAGGCGAGCAAGCTGTTGGCGCCAGCGCCGCCACAGTCGGAGATGGTGCACAGTCTGCATGGCAACAGCCGCAAGCGCAAGGCGTTCCGTTTGTCCAAGCGCTACGACAACAGCAGCCGCAACTGTGATATCTCCTCGGACGAGAACTCGAGCAGCAGCCGCGGCACCAGCTCCTTGGATCTCATCATACCGCCACCCGCCAATTTCCACGGCCGTAACAATCCCTTTCTGATGGCCACGCCCAAGAAATCCGCAACTGTCGGTGTTGCTGGCATCATCCACAGCATATTCAAGCTGAAGGGCTCCAAGCAGCTGAGCAGCACGGAGCTGTTCAAGGTCGCTGCTGCCGCCCAACAGCCGCGCATGGTGCGCACCATCAAGCGAAGACTGAGTGCCAAAGATATTACCATAGGGCCCAATCAGGAAGTGCGCAGACGACGCACGCGACGCCTGACCACAGCCATCGAGGTAAGGCCCATCAAATTTATATTTATACCCTGTGCCGCTCAACTCTCGGTGGCCGAACTCTCGCAGGCCAAACTCTTGCTGGTCTAACGCTCTCTAGTCTAAATCTTGTTCGTGTGTTTCTTATTATCCTAACTCTCACTGACCCAAAAAAATAACCCTGTTATCCCATTTTTCAATGGGCGCAGGGTATAAAAATATATCCTGAAGTACACATTTAAGCTTTTAAAGAAATAATACCGCAGTCTTTGCCTCGCTCGCATGGCACAGCCAAAAAAAAGTAAGAAGCATTGCTGCTGCGCTTCGTGTGGCATTTTTTAGACCCTTTACTGTAAAAAGTAAAAAGGGTCTATTAGTTTAGTGCAAAGAGGAAATGTGTGCAACACCCAGAAGGAGGCATGGCAGACCCCACAAAGTACATATATTCTTGATCAGGACGACATGTCGAGTCGATATAGCCATGTCCGTCTGTCCGTCTGTTCGTCTGTCTGTCTGTCCGTCTGTATGAACACCTAGATCTCAGCAACTATAAGAGCTAGAGACACCATATTTGGGATTTAGATTCTCCTAATCAGTAAGCAGTACGAGTTTGTTTTAGATTTTAAATACCTCCCACCCTTCCCCCGCAAACCGCAAAAAGCTACTGCAGCCACAGCTTTAAAGTTATTGACTTGTAATTTGGTACGTAACTAGCTTATTCTCTATTGACCCTGTAAATTTCGATTCGATCGGATAAGAAACAGCGAAAATATGGAACGGACAGTTTGCCGTACCGGGGGTGCCTTGCATACGCAGGTAGCTTAGTGCGTGTGCGTCTGATTGTGTTTGTATGTACATATACTCAAAGTAAAGGGTCACCTACGGTGGGTTACGTCCGACTGTAGCCTCCGTCCCACTGATCTGCCCCGTCCCTATATTTATTTTTTAAATATAGGGTGCAGGGTATTATTATTATTATGGTTTTTCCTAATTAATGCGAATTTATTTACGATTGCAGGTGATTAACACGACTACAATAAATCCCATACCCAGCCACTATTATCCCGTCTATGCCAAAGATTTGCAGCCACCGGCGGCGCCGCAACCGACGACGACGTCAACAGCAGCAGCAGCACCAGCAGCAGCAGCAGCGCCGCCTCTGCTGCTGCCACCGGAGAAGCCGGCGCACGGTCGCCTGTTGCGGCAACGGCCGCAAAAGTCGCGGGGCAATTCGCCGGGCAACAACAACGGCAACGGCAGCAGACGCAGCTCCACCAGCTCAACGGCAACCAACGGCAGCAGCAGCAACAGCAACGGCAGCAACAGTAATGGCAACAGCAATGGCAACGTCGGCAATCGTCCATCGATTTCGGATCTGAAACAGTCGGTGAATAAATACTTTGGCGGCGCCATCAACCGCATCGAATCCGGGGAATCCTTTGCCATACGGGCCAAGCGGCGCATGGCCAACGGGCAGGTGCAGTATCTGGTGGAATGGGGCAATGAGGCAGCAAACGGAAACGGAAACGGGAATGGAAACGGAAACCCAAATACAAATGGAAACGGAAACGGAAATGGAATTGCTAACTAAACTGCAAGCGTTTTGCTGCTTTAGCATTTAATTGTACACTTTTATCATAACTTTTGTTATGTTTCATTTTATTATTTACGTAACTTTTGTTATGTCTTTATTTTTTTAGCTGCAAGTTTTAATTCTAGGCTCAATTTTCAGTTTTTTTGAAGGGAAAATTCCACTGCCAAATTAGTATAAAATAATAATAACCAGAACCAGCTCTAATAGTTGCCGACATAAGGGCTGTATCGACTTCTATATCGACCTCCTTCTGGTTGTTACACACATTTCTCAATTGCACTAACTCAATATACACTTTAGTACTTCTTCAAAGTATAGGGTCTAATTGCATTACTATATTGTTTGGCATTGAAATTATGCAACGGAATACAGGTTTAAATTGTGCAATTGCAGTTAATTGTTCAAATAATAGAAACAATATTTGTGTAAAAAAACTGCATCAATTTGGCACTTTAAAGAGTATTACAATATTAAAACCTATTGTTAAATTAACTGCAACAGAAAACAAAGTTATTATACCCTTTTTTACCCATTTTCAGTGGGTGCCAGGTATAAATTAAAGTAAGTTGAGATGCTTCAACTATATATTGTATATTAGAGCTACGAATACAATTTAAATTATATATATTTTCGAAAAATATATCTTTATGCGCTGTAATTGAACGTAATTATTAAATTAATCGATGTTATGCATGCAAAAAATACTTGAGGTATACTACATAATATTAAACGAAAAACAAAATACCATTTGTAGACGTAATTAATCTATACTTTAAGCGAAACACAAATAAAATCTGCAAATCAAAAACAAGCATATTGCAAAGAAAATGTCATGCAATGCGTATTATAAAACCTACAAGAAAATTATAAATATTATTCTTCATCAATTGTAAATGAATCTTTAAAATAAATGTTTATAAATAAGAGCATAAATGCAGTCTCCAATTTCCCAATTCTTTTAGTGATTTAGGCATTTATTTAAAGCAATTAACATCCGAAATTGATTGGATTGCATTTTATTTGAATTTTGTTGAATCGCAGTAGGCGTCGCATGCAGGGCCTAAGAAATGTTGACGTTTGTCTCATTTAGACTCATTTCATTTACAGTCACACTAAGAACTTAAAAAAGCTGAAAAAAACTTTAAAATCTTTATAATTCATAATTTCATAAAAAATATAAAACACTAAAAAAATATATAAAACAATCAACTTGTCGAGGGCATTCGAACAATAACAAGTGATTATACAAACTAAACCCACCTGGACACAAAGAAACAGGTAAGTTTATAAAGGGAAACCCCAACAATACAAAACATAATTAAAAATAATTTCGTACATTTGCTAAATATTAATTTACTGCCTTAACGTAATACATATAACATTAATAATTTAATAATACATATAAATTTAATTAAATGTTCACCTAAATATAATAATTTTTTTACTTAAATCTTATTTTAAATATATAATAGAGATTGGTGAACAACACCAAGTATGGCAACCATGCATCCGTTCGACACTTTACGCACTGCTAATTAGTGTTAGAAAACCAATTTTGTTAAATTTTTGCGAAAAAAGTATATTTTAATTTGTATTGTTATTTATGTTCTGTTGTGTTTTTTTGAACATTTTGCATGAATTACGTTTTGGTTGCTTTTTTTATATTAAATTCGAAAAAGCAACAAAGCGCAGGGTTGCATTTGCAACGAGTCGCAAAACTATCGATTCGATTTGCTCTCCACGTACAATCGGCGAGTCGAGTAGAGTCCGTTTAAGTGAGCGGTCGTGGTTTCGCTTAGCACACGACTTATCACATATTTTTTGTGAAGAAAAAAATCATTAAAAAAATAAAAAAAAATATTAAAAATATAAAAAGTAACCCAAAAAAAATTGTAAAAAGTAGCAAAAATTCGAGCAAGTGTGAAAACGTAAGTACAAGCGCACAAAAAGCGAGAATCACCACGATTTGAAATTTTCTTGTGAAATGTGATTCGTGTGCCACGCAAGATGGCGACGTAAGCCATCGGTGCCTGAGTGTGTTGGAAAGAGTGAGAGGGGGAGCGCAGAAAATTGCCAAAGAAAACGAACAAAGGCCCAGCCCCAATGTGTGTGTGTTTATTTGCAATATGTGTGTGTGTGTGTGTGTGTGTGTGCTGGCAATACTGGAAGCAGGATATTGTATTTTATTTAAATCAATTAAAAACGAATTTTCTTTTGGGAAATGTCCCACATGAGTTTTGCTTTCGTCGGTGTATGAAGAAGCAGCAGCAACAACTACAACAACAACAAGCGGAAACAGAAGAAGAAGCAGCACATGCCTTTGCCGCGCAGTGTTGCCATGTCGACCAAACCGCCCATTTGTCACATGCGTCAGTATTGCCACACATACACAGACATGCAGACTCATACATATACACACATACAGATGCAGGGCAGAAACCACGCCGCTTTTTAAATCGAAATTTTTCATTGCCATTTTGAGCTTTTTGAAGCGAGATTTTGCAAATGTATTGTTGCTTATCGGATTTGTCTGTATGTATATATTATATATATGTTTTGTATTTGCAGGAGGACCTAATCAGCAAAAATGGCTTCATTATACGTAGGTGATTTGCACCATGACATTAACGAAGCGGGACTTTTTGAAAAGTTCTCCACTGCTGGCCCAGTTCTCTCCATTCGTGTCTGTCGCGATGTCGTTACCCGCCGCTCGTTGGGCTATGCCTACGTCAACTTCCAGCAGCCTGCCGATGGTGAGTAATATGCACTGAAAAAAACCATGCATTTATTTACACACAACATACAACACATGTGAGTGTTTGTATGCATGTGTATGTGTGCTAAATAAATTAATGAGGCTCCCGCAGGGCTATGGCAAGATAAACCCAAAGCAAAACACGTGTACATTTTTTTTTTGCACTCACGCACACTGATAAACTCACAGAGAGCGCTCGCCTTGCATGTGTTGGTGTGTGCGTGTGTGTGCGCGTTGAAATTCCAGTTTTTGTGTGTCTGAAAGTGAAAGAAGAGCACAAAAGGGAGGCAAAACAGCTGGCCGTGGCGAGCACTGTTGCCCATCCCGCTCTTTTTCTGCCAGATCTGGCGGTTTTTGTAGAGAATTGGCGGCTAGAAAAAGCGGGAATTTGGGCTGTTTCAAAAATAATTCCGCATGTCAGTTTTTTAAAATAAATAAATTTAACCCTGGGCTCATTACTTTGATGTTTACATTTTAAATATTAATTTAAATTTAATTTTTTTTTGCAATCATGTTAGCCAATAAATACTACTTAAATTTAAATAATATTGTATTAGAATTCTTAATATTCGTCCTGGGGGGAAATGTGAATTGTATTGAATCGTAAATTTAGAATATTTTAAAATTTCTTAACACTGCACTGTATTTAGATTTTTATAATAATAATTAAGTTTTATAATATACAAATTTAAAACTAACTTTAGTACTTGAAAATTTTTAAAAATAAAAGTATTTAATTTCTTTTTAGATAAATCAACAAATAACTTTAATTTTATGATTTTGAAAACTAAAAAATAAAATAATTAGGATAATTAGAATAATAATAATTTTAGAATAACTTGGCTGTTTCTGGCTTTTTTTTCTCAAAAATTGACAACACTGGTGGCGAGAGCCACTAGAAACTGGAAGTTTCTATAAAGAATGCAACTGCTGTTGCCGTGGCCGTTGCTATATATGAAATATATATTCATTTACAACTGATAATCGCGCTTGCCACAGCCCCCGCTGCATGCGTGTACATTTAATTTGTATGCGTCGTCAACACATGTGTTTACTGTGAAACTTGTCTTTTGTTCACTGGCTATTTATAGCTTGTATTTTATCTGCAAATATATGTATATATATTACGACTTTTTGTGTATTTTGTGTCTGCGTGGCAGCTTCCAAACAACTCTTTGTTTTGCTTTCACTTTTTATGTTAAACGCAAGGCCATCGGCCAGCGTAAATCGGCAGCGTTTCATTCATATGTCGCTGCTCATTCATTAGCACGTGTAAATTCTTGGCATGCCACAGTCCGAAGAAGAAGACCTCGCAATTCCAGTCAGCTGCCCCCTCCGTCCGCCCCCCTGCTTCCATAGACACACTTTAACTTTCACCGTCTGACGATTGTGAGCTACTATAAGCCAAGCTTCTCTCGCTCTTTATGCTGTTGTTGGTTACACAAAGGTCATTTACATTTTGGTCTGTATTAAAATCAGGCACGTGAAAGCGCGTTGCGTCGCATACCATAAAGTTTAATGAACTATGCTTAGTTTTTGTTGGGCTAGGGAGAGTCCGTCAAGTCGGGCATGCGTGCAACTTCTACCCATTGGTTGGTCAAAACACTTGAATATTTTTGAGCCGACTAAGATTCAAAGTTGCAATAGAAACTCACGTAACTTACCATGCAACTGGGCAAATTTCACTCTCATTTGCAGAAGTAGAAGCGTGACAGTTTGTCATTTTTCAGCAACATCTACCCATTGGTCGAACAAAGTTAATGCGTTTTGTGTTGGCTAAGATTCAATGTTGCAAGACTAAATCACTCAACTTACCATGTAAATGACCTATAGTTAGCATTTACAGAAGTAGAAGGGTTACAATAACAAAATCTTGACATTTTATATATTTTGAGCAGAATAAAATGCAAAATGACCACAGTAATGTATAAGCAGACTGTATAGCTTGCTCCGATCCGAATTACTTTAAGCAACATCTACCCATTGGTCGAACAAAGTTAATGCGTTTTGTGTTGACTAAGATTCATTGTTGCAAGAGTAAATCACTCAACTTACCAAGTAAATGGTCTATATTTAGCATTTACAGAAGTAGAAGGGTTACATTAATAAAATTTTGCCATTTTATATACATATTTTGAGCAGACTGCCAATCAGATTATCTTTCAGCAACATCTACCCATTGGTCGAACAAAGTTTATGCGTTTTGTGTTGACTAAGATTCAATGTTGCAAGACTAAATCACTCAACTTACCATGTAAATAACCTTTATTAAGTATTTACAGAAGTAGAAGGGTTACATTCAAATCGTGTAATTTTTTTTTAGCAGTGTAAAATGCAAAATTCCCACAGTAATTCCTTAGCAGACTGGAAGGCTAGCTCTTGCTCCAAAGATGGCCGCCGATCCAGCGATAAAGTGGAGAGTTGTAGTTTCAGCATATTAGAAAAAGTGGTTATCGATATCGAAAGCAATAAGCTTTTTGTCGTTTAACAAATACTTGACGAACAGAACTTGACGAAAAACGGCTTGTTTGGAATCTTTTTTTTTTATTAATTTATGGTATTTAAAATATGTATTTTTTTTTTGTTTCCTTCTGTTAACAGCGGAGCGTGCTTTGGATACCATGAACTTTGATTTGATCCGTAACAAGCCCATACGCATTATGTGGTCGCAACGCGATCCCTCGCTGCGCCGCTCGGGCGTCGGAAATGTGTTCATCAAGAACCTGGACAAGACCATCGATAATAAGGCCATCTATGATACTTTCTCGGCTTTCGGCAACATCCTGAGCTGCAAAGTGGCCACCGATGAGAAGGGCAACTCCAAGGGCTACGGCTTCGTACACTTCGAAACAGAGGAGGCGGCAAACACCTCCATTGACAAGGTCAACGGCATGCTGCTCAACGGCAAGAAGGTCTACGTTGGCAAGTTTATTCCGCGCAAGGAGCGCGAGAAGGAGCTGGGCGAGAAGGCCAAGCTCTTCACAAATGTGTACGTCAAGAACTTCACCGAGGAGTTCGATGATGAGAAGCTGAAGGACTTCTTTGAGCCTTATGGCAAGATCACTAGCTATAAGGTAAGCTTGTTAGCTGTTAAAACATGGATTTGTCATTTATCTATTTGTTTATTTTGCATTAGGTCATGTCCAAGGAGGACGGCAAGAGCAAGGGCTTTGGCTTTGTGGCATTTGAGACCACGGAGGCCGCCGAGGCCGCCGTACAGGCTCTAAACGGCAAGGATATGGGCGAGGGCAAATCGCTTTATGTGGCCCGTGCCCAAAAGAAGGCTGAGCGTCAACAGGAGTTGAAGCGCAAATTCGAAGAACTGAAACAGAAACGCCACGAGTCTGTCTTTGGCGTCAATCTGTATGTAAAGAATCTTGATGATTCCATCGATGACGAGCGCTTGCGCAAGGAGTTCTCACTCTACGGCACCATCACCTCGGCCAAGATCATGACCGACGAGGAGGGACGCTCCAAGGGCTTTGGATTCGTCTGCTTCATTGCCCCACAAGAGGCCACGTGCGCCGTCACCGAAATGAACGGACGTGTCGTTGGCAGCAAGCCCCTCTATGTGGCCCTCGCTCAGCGCAAGGAGGAGCGCAAGGCGCATCTGGCATCGCAGTACATGCGTCACATGACCGGCATGCGCATGCAGCAGCTTGGACAGCTGTTCCAGCCGAATGCCGCTGGCGCCTTCTACGTGCCCACAATGCAGCCCACACAGCGCTTCTTCGGCCCACAGATGACACAACAGATGCGCAACACACCACGCTGGGCGCCACCAGTGCGTCCCACTGCACAGGTGCAGGGCGTGCAGCCTGGCGCTGCATCCGCCGCTGCTGGTGGCTTCCAGGGCGCAGCCGGCGCTGTGCCAACACAGTTCCGTCAGTCTGCCGCCGGTGGGCGGGGCGCACAGCAACAGCAGGTGCAGGGCACGCATGCCGCTGCCGCTGCAGCCGCTGCTAACAATATGCGCTCCTCCGGGGCACGCGCCATCACCGGCCAACAGTCGGTGGCTGCGCCCAACATGCAGATCGCTGGCGCTCAGATTGCTGGCGGGGCACAGCAGCGTGCCCCCAACTACAAGTACACGGCCAACATGCGCAATCCTCCGGGGCAGCAGATGCAGCAGGCGCAGCCAATGCCCCAGCAAATGCAGGGCAAGAGTAAGTAGCAGCAATCACCCGTTTAAACGGCGTACTAATTGAAATGTTCCACAGACCAGGAGAAGCTCATTGCCTCGTTGCTGGCTAATGCCAAGCCACAGGAGCAGAAGCAGATCCTGGGCGAGCGTTTGTACCCGCTGATCGAACGCATGCACGCCGCCTTGGCTGGCAAGATCACCGGCATGTTGCTGGAGATTGAGAACTCGGAGCTGCTGCACATGCTCGAGGATCAGGAGTCGCTGAAGGCCAAGGTGGAGGAGGCGGTGGCGGTGCTGCAGGTGCACCGCGCTGAGCCCACCAACTAAGCTCGAAAAACGGATTAAAAGCGGATTAAAATATTTTTTTACAAATCACTCGACACCCAAAAATGTAAGTGAAATAATGATATATAATCTATGGATCGGCGCTTATTATTATTCTCTTCTTGCAGTTTTTCCTTCATTCACTTTCAATTTAAATAGCGAAGAATACACACACCAAATGGAGGAGAACCGAAATCACGAGAAATCAGATCAATAATAAACAGGCAGAGGCAACAAGGGCGGAAGTAGATCTAGATCGCAGCAGATCAGAATAGTTATAGATCGGAGTTTGCTATAGGTTTTTAACAATTTCAATCATTTCATTTCAAACGTAGGACACAGTTGTATAAGGAGGACAAGGAGAAGAATTTGTAGATGCGAAACATTTTATATACATATTTATACGCGCATAAAATATAAATATATATCTGTATCGATTATGTTTTGCCTATATCTGGAATATGTTTATATTGTATGCGTAGCAGGCAGAATGCGTTATAATTATGAATTGAAATTGTTAATTGGTCGGCTTGTTGTTGCCTCTTTGTTCAAATACACTAAGAGAAATGAAATTTGTAAACTATCATATTATATTTCACACAAATAACCAAACACAATGCAAAAACAAAGCAAAGCAAAACATGCGAGAAAGTCAAATGTAATATTTTTTCTGTAATTTCAAAATGCAAATGGAAAAATTCACTTTTAAAAAAGAATGAAAAAATAATACAAAAAAATTGCAAAAATGTTAAAATAAAAACGAAAAAATGTAAAATGTAAACACGAGAGCAGAGAGAAAAAAGAAAGAAATACAACAAAATAATAAAACCGCAAGAATATGAGAGTCAAGTTTTTGCTACTTTGAAGAAAATCAATATATTGAGAGGAAATACAATTTTAAAAAATATAAAAAAACATAAATACAACAAAACAAACAAACAAATGAAAAAAATCAAGAAAAATCATACAAAAAAATTGCAAAACCCAATGTAAAAATTATAAAAAAAAAATACACATATACATATACATATAAAACATATATGAAGAGGAAAATATAAAAAAATTTGAGAAGAATGCGAATGCGAAACAAATCTCGACAGAGAAGAAACAGTTTAACAAGCAGGCAGAACTTTTGTTTATAATCGATCGGTCGACAAAGAAAACGATCGCGATCTTAATTTTCAAATCAATAAATACAAACAATATGCATATAATTATATATATATATATATTGGAAGAATCGCGCGAACGCCAAGTTATTTTTTATTATTTGCGTTCAGCCTTTTGTTAGATAAGATGTTTTTACATACATACAATTTATAATTATTAACAAAATAGAAACAAAAGGATAAAAGAGACCGAGACCATGCGCGTATAGCATGCAGTAAAAATTCATATTTTTTTATTAAATCAAATAAACGGAAAAAAAATATTGCAGCAGTTTGCAAATCAAGAACATTTTAAAGCAAATGTAGAACGATTTCAAAATAAAACCACAAACACCACACACAACAACCAAAACCAAGACCCGATTGGAACCCAATAAACAACATTTTTTAGAGTATTTTGCTGAAGAACTAATGAACAAATCAGGCAATAATTTTTTAATTTTCAACCAACATCCACATCCGGATTTATATATAAATATTAAATATATAAACAAAGCATCATTTGTACACATTTGTTAAACATTTTGGGAACACTCAAAGCGCCTCCTTTTTGTAAGCAAATTCGAAGCAAACTCGAATTTGTAGTAGGCACAGGAAATCAACAGCAGCAATTGTACACCCAGAAAATTTCAATAAATAAATTCCACTTCGGCAAAAACACAAAAAAAAAAACTTTAATTTCCCCCATTTAGCGCAAAAAGGTAAGATACGAGTTCCTAAAACTTACATTATTTCAATAAATGCTGCAAATCGGCTTCGGTTTGAACCACATTATCGAACTGATTTAATCTGAATCAGGTTTTCGAACCACACTTTTTGGTTTGTTTCGAAAATTCAAAGTTTATTTTTAATAATATATATTTTTCTTTAAAGCTAATAGTCCCAGAAGAGGAAATAGCCCTTTCAATATTGCGTTCTCAGCGATTACTAATCACTTGCGCGACTTTTCTGACAGTGTCTCCCAATATCGCACTCTTATCGCTTCCCCGACTCTTCTGAGAGTCTCGCTGCTCACGCAGAAAACCGAGAAGCTATCGCTTCAGCATCAGCTGGAAGTTCAGTTAACGATAGCAGTCTACATTGTACATTTTTAAATCAATCTTCCAGGCGAAACTCGCGTCGATAGGCGCTAAAAATATCGCCAAATTGTTTGCAGGGTATACACATAAATATACGTATTTATTTATATTTATATGCACGTATTCTTCAGTTTTCAGCCAGCATTATATAATTCTATAATTATATTGTGCCGTTGCGTGTGGTTTACTTTAATAAGACTTTATTGAACGCCTAAACACAAGCCAATTGGATGCGTGTTCTAAGCAGATTAATAAATAATTACAATTTAAGAAGTGCATAACTCTGGCAACATGGCTAGGACCTTAGTTTACAGTACATATAGTAAATAGTAGTAGAACTAAAGCAACAATGCAAGAATCAATAGAGCTAAAGAATAAATAAACATTTGGCTGTCGGATGGAGCTGAAACTGGGAGTCCGCGAGCTCCGAATATGATCGAGACTAGAGGCAGGCGTCATCGATTAATCATCGTCGTCATCATCGTCATCGGCGGGCACAAACAGATCGTTCTCCTCCAGAAAGTTGGCCACGTTCTTGCTGATGGTGGCGCCCACAAAGAGTCCGGGAATCACAGCGCAGATGATGGCCAGGAGCCCGAAGGGCATCTCATTGGGTTTGGGCTTGAAGGCTCCACTCCGGAACTGCACACTGGACATGGAGCGTTGCGGATTGTGGTTCGGCTGCTGCTTGCGCGTAAGTTGTTGCATTGCTGCAGTCCATGGTTGTCTTAGGCGTGAGATAATCATTTCGCTTTACTTTTGCACTAGGTATAAATTTCAGATAAATATATATGCAGATTCTGGATTGGAGATGTAACCAACTACAAATAGCATGTGTATCGACAGTTTGTCTTATCGATTGCAGCTGTGCGCAAAATTATCGTTGTCGGTGGTTCTTCTCTAGCGGTGTATGCTGTAATTGGCGCGTAATTCAAAATAAAATTTCGTATGCGGTTCAGTTAAAACTTTACTTTTCACTTTTGTTGCTCTCAATTTACATTTATAGGTTTGTGTGTGTGTGTGTTTGTATATATTTTTAGAGCTTTTATAAATGCTCTTGGGTTACATATATAAATATATTCTTGTTTAACTATTAAAAGTTACTTATACAAATAGTATTGATTGCGTTACACGTTCTTTGTGTGTTAATATTGGTTGCATTCACCAGGTTACCGCTCCATGGATCGCTCACCCGATAACCGATGAAAGCAACCCTAATGCATCATAAAATTGCAAATTAGGGTTGCTTTCATCGGTTATCGGGTGAGCGATCCATGGAGCGGTAACCTGGTGAATGCAACCATTGATTTATTTACTTCTATTACTATATTTACTATGTTCTGTTAGCTTAATTGCAAACTAAATTCTACGTGTGTGTGTGTGGGCTAAATGTTTCAACAAAAGCAGTATTGTTTATAAATGCCAAGACGCAAGAAAATTACAACAAAAAATAAAAATATTCCGATTAACTGATTACAAGCCCTTTGATACCCTGTTAAATTCTGAAATATTCATTAACGTTTGTCTGTTTTTTTTTTAAATTGAAATTTGCGAATTAAAACCATTTTTTGTTAGTCAAGTAAAAAAAATTAATTTACATTTATAAAAAATTTAAAAATATGTTTATGATTTCTTGCAAACGAACTACGTACATAAAAATGAAATAATTAAATATTGTAAAAATAATTAAAATAGCCATGTCCAAAATTTCAACATCTTTCAAGAAACTAAATGGCTTGTAAACAATTACCGCCTACTTTAAACAATTAAATTAATATATACATTTAAAAAGTTTTGTTAACATCAACTTAAACTAAATTGTTTTAGTTAGTTTTTAGCAATTGTTTAGGTTTTGTGACGTCAATACTTGTTGTTTTTTTGCGGTTTAGAAAAATGTTTACGGACGTTTGTTTATCTTAGTGTATAAATAACATAAATATATGTATATGCAATTTGTTGGTTTTTTTTGTTATTACTAAACAAGCAAAGTGTTTGGCTCTGGATACTGACACACATAATAGTGATTAGTAGGGCTGCAAACCCAACTACGTTTGATAAATGGTTTTGGTTTCGGTTCGGGTTCGGTTTCGTCTGGGTATTATTCATTTAATTAAATTTAAAATTTAAATATAGCTTCTTGTATTTAGTCATACGACTTTAGCCCTCATTTATAATTGGAAAATAAATTTGTTTTGCTACCTATTTAATAGTTTTAAAGTTTCTTTTTACCAAAAATGCAGGGGAAATAAAATAAAAATAATTAATAAATTATTATAAAGTTTCGACTTCCCAATTTAATTAATAAATTGTATTTCATAAATAAAAACTGTTACTAAAAAGAAATTAAATGATTTCTAAATAAAAACTGTTACTCAAAGGAAATTAAATGATTTCTAAATAAAAACTGTTACTAAAAGGAAATTAAATGATTTCTAATGAATTGAATAAAGAAATAATAAATAAAATAAAAAATTATATAAACTGAAAATTATATATGTTAATAGAGGCTTCAGGTTCAATAATTTATCTAATGAATGGTTCCGTTTAAGGAGTGGTTCAAAGTAAAATAAATGTCGGAATTATGGTGTCCGGTTCGAACCGAGTTTGCAGCCCTGGTTCTGGTTGGTTTCAAATGGAGACATGCATTACAAACTGATATAGATCAAGCGACATTTTATCAACTAACAATTAGATTAAAGCATAATTTGGACTCGCGCCTCAAGTGTTTGTCGCCTTTATAGAATTGTTTCTTATCTTTATGGTCGAACTGAATCATTCGAATGAATAAACAACAAATAATAACAGCAAAAGGCGTTAAATCACGAGTCATAATTACGGGCAAAGCAGTTATAAATACTTAATATACGCTAATTTAATGCCACTCCATGAATTTTGGATTGTTATGCTCCAATGAGACACGGCTGCGGAGGCAATTGTTAGTTAATAAGGCTTAAATAGATGAATTTGTTAGGGCAACAAATTCGCTTTGAATTGGTTAAATTGCAATTTTCAGAGCGTTACGTTTTAATGACGTTTTAGTTGTGTGAAAATTGCAATTTCTAATGAAATGAAATGGATTAAATGGGGGAGGGGGAAATCCTTAATCAAAGTCCGCCATGGAAGCGCGTTTTCTGGGCTTGTTGTTGCCACTTCCGCTTCCGTTTCCACTTCCGCTGCTGTTGCGATTCATGTCGATCTTCTTGTCCGCACTCGAGCTGGGCGTGTTGGCAGCGGAGGAGGACGAGGAGGACTCGCTAGGTCATAAGTCCTGGAAGTGGCGCACATCCTCCCAGTACTGAGCCGGCACCTCGAACATCTTGGCCGGGATGTTGTCCCGGAACTCAAACTTCTGAAATGTGACCTTGGCCGTGACCGTGTGCAGCACGGGTATCTCGATCTTGACGGGGAATCCCGTGGGCAGCTTCAGCGTCACAAAGTCGCGCAGCTTGTTGATATGCTTGAGCGGCGCCACCACCTCCAATACATCCAGCAGCATGTCCACGCTCAATGGAAAGTCCGCGCTCATCGCAACTGTGGCACGCAACGTTTTGTTGGATTGCTTGTGCACCGGCGTGCGTCCCAGCTGCGGGCATTTGCCCACGGGCGCCTCGATGTACTGCGTCCAGGTGACGCTGCTCGAGGGCGGCGGCGGCAGGGAGCTGCGACGCGGCAGCTCCGGCAGTGTCAGGAGGTTGCTGCCGCCGCCGCCGGTGGGCGTGGCAGCCGAAATGCCATCGATTTGCTCAGCCGCAGACTTGGAGCTGTTGCCGCTGCCGCTGCTGCTGCTGCCCTTGGTGATTGTCTCGACAATGGCGCGATTCTTCTGCAGATCCTCATGCGACAGATGCTCGCGACGCTTGCGCTGCTTCAGCACCAGCCCCTGTATGGTGTAGATCTCGCATTGGTACTGCCCGCCAATCAATTCCTTGCGGTTCGCCCGAAACAGCCAGCCGCGTTGGGCGCGCGCAAACTGTATGGTCTTGGTGGACATTTGGGTGGCCAGTATATCGGTGGACATCAGCACGTCCACCTCGTCCTCCATGTCCGACTCCTCGTAGCGCAAGCGCTGATAGCACTGCTGCTCATTGTCCAGCAGCACCAGCGACTCATTGGGAGGCGCCTCGCCCCTGAACAGAAACGATATATCGCCCCGATCCCAGCGCATCTCATTGAAGTCCACCAGCGTCGTGTCCAGGCGCAGGGAGGCGCCGCACTTGTACAGCCGACAGATGTCGGAGGGGAGAATGCGCGAGACGAGCGGCAGCCAGGATTGAAAGTCCCACTTGAACTCCATGTAGAAGTCCTGCATCTGGCGCAGCGCCTCCACCAGCCGCTCCCTGCGGCTCTCCATGTGCTCCCGCGACTGCAGCTTCAGCATGCGCAGCAGCTGCATGATCGTCTGCCTGTGGCCGTAGCTGATGGCCTCCGCCAGCGGGGACCAGCCCTCGTTGTTCTTGACCTTGACGGGGGCGTTGTGGGCGAGCAGCAGGCGCACACAGTTGCTGCGGCCCAGCATGACGGCCAGGTGCAGCGGCGTGTTGCCGTGCACGTCTCTGGCTGCCACCTCGCTGGCAGCGCTGCTCAGCAGCAGGCGGCGCTGCAGCGTGCGCATATCGTTATCGAAAACGCTGCGATGCATCGGATAGGCGACGGCCTCGTCGGGCAGCGGGGCGGCGAGGGGTGCACTTACTTTTGTTGTTGTTGTTGTTGCAACGTTGGTGCCGTCGTCATCAGGCTCCCCCTCCCCATCGCCCTCGCCATCGCCCTCCCCCGCTGACTGATACTCATCGGATTCATCGGAGTCATCGACGTCATTTGGCGTTGCACACTCTGCAGTCTGCTTTGCTTGCTCCACCTTCTTGTGCTCGTCCACCTGATCGTTGGACATTTTTCACTCAGCGCAGCCTGGCTAAGCGCAGCTTGCATACACTTTTATCAACTTTTATTAACAAAACAAAACTGCCCCTTTGATGACCAAAATCGCTCTGTTTATTGATTGTTATTAGCGCTGGACTTGGCGCTGTCTCCCACATATCGATAACTTATCGATGGCAGCATGTTTCAAAGTCGCTCTGCCAGCAACGTACATTTAGCGGCGTTTCGTTCAAATAATCACACCAATAATTTAAATATACAAATAATTTATACACTTTTCAATGGCAGCAAAAACATAGTATGCCAAAAAGGGATATAGAAACTATGTATTTTCCAGATACATACGATATTTTGCTGTGAATTAATCACGTTATTGGCAAATATCGAGCAAAATAAAGTCTAGTTTGTTTTTGTTTTTTAAGAATGAGTTTCCACATTTTAAGAAAAAGCTAAAAAAGCTTTTTTGTTAAAAAAAAAATAGGGGCCGGATTGTCGCTTGCCGCATCAGTGTAGCCAGAAATAGCAATATTTAAATTTAAAAAAAATGTTTAAAAATATCTTAAATGATAAATACGAAAAAATATTAACAATATAAAATATTAAAAACAAATGTATTTTTCAAATAGATTTATGTTAATCACAAATAGAATTCCGAAACTAGCTAAATTGGCAGCGCTGCGCCGCAGCTTAGTTATTGTTTTGGTAAGTTCTCTTCAGCCAGATTTGATTGGAAAAAAGCGAATTCGCCAACACAGAGTGCAATACAGGTATGACTGACAACGTTGCTCATCACTGATGGAGCTCACACATCATACGATCGCCCGACTGCAGTTGTTTGCAAATAAACATTGCAAATACATATCGATTGCGTCGTGTGGGGGCCACACGTTCAACTTAACAGATAGTATAGCAAGCTATTATTATTATTAATATTATTATTATTAGGAACAACAAACAGAGCAGAACAGAACAGAACGGAGGAGGCGAAACAAAACAACAACAATTGCTGGCTAACTGCGTACGAGGCGAGTAAATAATAAAATAATCCGGTCGATGTTAAATTGAGCAAGTTTCTATAAATCTATAATTCTATAAATGTGTAGATGATGTCGAGCGATGAACTGCCGTGCAGCGTTAAATATTCGAGTTCGCGTTATCAACGCCACGATAGCCCACAGCAGCGGACGCCCTTGAATGTGAGTACGCTGCACGGGCAGCGGCAGCAGTTTGGCGGCGACGTCGATGAGCGGCTGCGACGCCGGCTGCAGGTGTCGCCGGCGTATGTGGACAGGCTGGAGGAGGAGGCGGTGCTGCAGGGTCACGAGGGCTGTGTCAATTGTCTGGAATGGTCCGGGGATGGGCTGCTGCTGGCCTCCGGCTCCGATGACTATAAGATCATCATCTGGGATCCGTTTCGCAGGAAGCGCGTCCAAACAATCAACACCAAGCATCTGGGCAACATATTCTCCGTCAAGTTCCTGCCGCGCCACAACAACAGCCTGGTGGCCAGCTGTGGCGCCGACAAGTACATCTTTGTCTACGACATCAACCGGGGCGATGAGACGCTCTTCAGCTGCAACTGCCACACGCTGCGCGTGAAGCGCCTCGCCACGGCGCCGGACTCATCGCAGGTCTTCTGGTCCGCCGGAGAGGACGGCTGCATACTGCAGCTGGACATGCGCGAGCCGCACACCTGCCGCAACACCGATGACCAGCAGGCAGCGGCAGCGGCACGGGTGCGCCTGCTGAGCCTCTCCAACACCGAGGAGGCCACCATGGAGGCCAAGTGCCTGGCCATCAATCCACGGCGCACCGAGTACCTGGCCGTTGGCGCCAGCGATCCCTACGCACGCCTCTACGATCGCCGCATGCTGCCCGGCGAAGGTAAGTGCTACAAGCTCTACTCGGTACATTCCCGACTCCAATTTCTTGATGCTTAACTTAAATTTAGAATCGTGCCCGACATTAGTAGTTGTTTGATGACCCCTATATCACTAGAATTCTTTGTACATCTTGCATTTGATAGATAGGATAAAATAGTATAGATAGATAGATAGGATAGATAGGATAGATAGGATAGTTAGGATAGATAGGATAGATAGGATAGATAGGATAGATAGGATAGATAGGATAGATAGGATAGATAGATAGATAGGATAGATAGATGGGATAGGATAGATACATAGATAGGATAGATACATAGATAGGATACATACATATAGGATAGATACTTAGATAGGATAGAACTAAATCTGTCGCTACATACAAAGTAAAGGGGTCTCCTACTGTCGGTTACGTCCGACTGTAGCCTCCGCTTGACTGACTCGCCCCGTCCATATACTTTATTATTAAATTTAATTGTATGCTTAATCTAAATGTGTATTTTTTAATTCTCTGTCAACTGGTCATAGTTCAGATTCAATATGAATAAACCGTCTGCCTTTTTACAGCCAACAGCTGCCTCTCCTACTATGCGCCCGGACAGATTGTGAAGAACCTGAACCGCAGCATCATACACGAGTCGCGTACGGTCACCTATCTGACCTTCAACAACTACAACTCGACGGAGCTGCTGGTGAACATGGGCACGGAGCATGTTTATCGCTACGATCTGCACAACGCGCAGCCCGCCAACTTCTACCACCTGCCGCCCTACTCGGCTGACGAGGCGGAGGCGCAGCAGGAGCTGGAGGAAGCTGCAGCTAAAGCAATGTGCAACAGCACGAAGAAGCCACACAAACGTCGCGCCCTGCCCGCCAGCATTGAGCAGCATAAGAAGCGGGGCAACGATCATCTGGAGAACGGCGAATATCTGGCGGCCATCGATGCCTATTCGGCTGCCCTGGCGGCCTATCCGCAGGGTGAGGTGCTCTATCTGAATCGTGCCACAGCGCTGATGCGACGCGGCTGGTTTGGCGATGTGTATGCGGCGCTGCGCGATTGCCACGAGGCGCTGCGTCTGGATCCCGGCTATGTGAAGGCGCACTTCCGGCTGACGCGCGCGCTGCAGGAGCTGCAGCTGCCCCAGGAGGCGGAGCAGTGCCTGGCGGAGCTGGTGCAGCGTTTTCCCAGCTTTGCCAACAATCACGGCGTGCTGACGCTGCACAAGGACATACAGGAGATGCAGCGGCAGCGCAACAAGAAGCGCGGCTGCGAATGCAACTGCGCCCAGGAGGAGCAGCAGCAGACGCTCGGCTATGATATGAACGGCTTCAGCTACCTGCGTCTCACGGATGACGAGTACGAGCTGCGACGGGGGGCCAAGGATTACATGCAACGCTACGTGGGGCACTGCAACATCACCACCGACATCAAGGAGGCCAACTACTTTGGCTCGAATGGGGAGTTCATTGTCGCCGGCTCGGATGATGGCAACTTCTACATCTGGGACAGCGACACGGCCAAAATACGCGCCGTCTACCGGGCCGACGGCGCCATCGTCAACTGCGTCCAGCCGCATCCGAGCATCTGCATGCTGGCCACCAGCGGCATCGATCACGTCGTCAAAATCTGGTCACCGTGCGCGCCCAGCGATGGGGAGCGCCCCAATCTCATCGAGGACGTGGCACGTCACGTGGAGGTCAATCAGGAGAAGATGCGCATTGATCCCTTCGACATGAACACGCGCCACGAGTATTGTTTCAATAACTAACTAACTGAACACTTAGTCTAATCGAAGCTAGCCTATTTACGAATACCTGCGATTTGCAATAACTGCTCCAGCAAGAGGGAGCAACTCTCGGATTAGGGACACATCTACAAAAAAGCATCACACATAATTAATTGTTTTATGGTTTGACCAATTATCAGGATGTTTTTGTTTTTGTTTTTAGCAAAAGTACGGATATATAATATATAGAGTACGTATGTATGATGATTATGTTTTGAGCATGTGAATCCGTAAATCAATTAATATAGAAATGGGACAAGCGAAACGCTTCGGAAATAAAACGTAAATCTAGTAACCGGTGATGTAAAATTCAAATAAAAACAACACGTAAACGAGACAATTGTTTTATGATTCGATTAAATGATTTTAACTCTAGTATGAATAGAATTGAATGGATTCATGTATTCGAATAATAAGTCGATGTTTTGATATTGAATATTGATAAGTGCAACAAATTACAGTAGAATCCGGTTATAACGACGCCGCTTATAGCGTCCGTCCGGTTATTGCGACGAAAACTCGATGGTTTGGTTGGTCCCCATACAAACTTATATGAAAGGGCCTCCGCTTAGAACGTCTCCGCTTTTAGCGACAAACCGCTTATAACGACGAGATTTTTCACAATTCAACCGGATATTGCGACGTGCCGAACAAAAAAAAAACTTTAAAGAGGAAAATTTGATTTCTTTAACAAAATCATGGATTTTGTCTTCCGGATATAACGACGTAAAATCGTCGGTCCCTTGAAGGTCGCTATAACCGGATTCTACTGTATTAAATTTTTTGTTTTGATTAAGAAATTAAATTGTTTTATTTTAAAACCTATTACGAACATGGCATCCATAAAATAAAAAAAAAATATTTTTTTTTGCTCCTTTCGGATAGTGCGTCTTCCGGATATAACGACGTAAAATCGTCGGTCCCTTGAATGTCGCTATAACAGGATTCTACTGTATATATATTACGATGACCCCTGATGTTGAATCGATATATTATCGACGTTTCTGATTGGCAATCAAAATCTAGTTGGATATTACTTGTTTGCAGGGCTGCCAATTTAGCCACTTTGTGGCTAGATCTAGCCACTTTTTGACCGGGTTAGCCACTTTTTTTTTGAAAATGCTATCACTACAAATCTAGCCACTTTTTGGTTTCATTTAGCCACTTTTAGCCATTTCATTTATTTGCACTTTTGAACACAAATTTCGGTTTGATAATGCTGCGTTTAACCAAATTGGGACTAGATTTTACTACTTCACTCGTGTAAGTGCCTTCAAATTGTGTGAAGAAAGACCTTTTTTTTTTTTTTTTTGCTTATTAATTAAATTTTGTCATATTTCAACTAATAATACTTGAAAAACACATTTAGCCATTTTTAGCCACTTTTTTCGACAATTTTAGCCACTTCTGGCCCAAAAAATCTGGCAGCACTGCTTGTTTGTTATATAGGAAATATGTATAGAATTTCGCCTCTATAACGTTTGGTATTCATTCCAATTCCACTTGATCTGGGCATTATTTAAATGAAAATCAAATATTTAGTAACTTTGTAAATACAAATTTTACGATTCTCGATAGCAGTACTATCTAAAAATAAATAATGTGAACTAAAAGAATATAAATAATAATTTAAATGAAAAGTTTGATCCATACACAGATATTCTTAAAAGTTTCGTTCATCCTTGATATATAGAAATTAATAGAAATAGAAACAATTGGATGTGCGTATTTTTTGGAATTATTCTGTTTATTTATCGTAGTTGTTTAAATCTATGCTCACATGTATACATATACATACATATAAATATTTTACTTTATGTAATAATATTCAAGTATCGTTATCGTTTATTTTATTTATTTTTTTCTTGTTTGTTGTTTTTGTTATGTTTCAAATCTTTTCGTCGTTAAAGAACTTGGTAGAATTGATAGCTTCACATGAAGAGTTTTTTTTTCTGTATTCTTGCTGTATTTTCTTAGCCGATATTAAAAAGATTTTACATACTTTTGAGAATTACAATTGAATAGAAATTTTAAAGTACTTAAAAAGGTATGCCATTACGAATTACGACGTTAGGTTAAACATTTTTATTTATTTTAGCAAATGTGGATTTTGTTTTATGCCTGTTGTATTTTATGAAACTGTCTCTGAGTCTGTTGGGCATGGGCGTAGAGGGGAAGGGGAGCGTTTAATAGTCTGGTTTTGTGTAAAGTTTAGTTAGTGACTTAAATACTAACTGAATGTGTTGTAAATATTCGTCTGATGATCATTTTTAACGCTCTACTTGCACATTTTGCATTTCTTTTGCTTATTTTTTGACACTATTTTAATGTTATAATTATGTTTCTACATATTCATTCTTTGCGAATTCTTTTTTAATTACTTTACAAAAGTGCGTTTACTTTCTTTTGTTTGTTGGTTTGTGGATTAGGTTTGTTAGTTTAGTTTAGGGTTTGGGTTTTGGGTTGTCCATATTTTTTGCCTTTTATACAGTGTTTGTTTTGTGGGGCTTTAAGTATATGTTACAAACTATTTTATGATGAATTTAAACATACAATGCAAATCAAATCAAGTTCAATGGGGATGCTACAACTTGCGTATTGAGTTTGTTTTGGTTGAATTGAATTGGTTTTCGGGCTGTAATAAAATCATAGGCATTATGCTACTTTCAATCAGGAGGGGAGTCGAGTCTGTGCAACATTATCGTTAGTATTAGTATCATTTTTGTGTGTGTGTTGGTGTGGTGTATTCACGAACTTTATTTCATTCTTGAATTTCTCTTTGTCTGGTATTATGCTGGAATTTTGCTTTGCTTGTTCTTGCTTCCTTATAGTTTTGTCGTGTGGTTTTGTGTTTTATGATTATATGGTATAGTGTGAGTTTTAATTGTTTAAATACCATCAACCCTCCCGCTTTATAGAACTAGGTGTCTCTGCCAGACCTTTCACTTTGAGCCGATCGGCGGTCTTCAGAAATGCCGGCAGCTGTTCTTGCGACACATTCACCTCCCCGGCATACATGAACTCCAGTATGGCCTGCAGGTGTATATAGGACACATCTTTAAGTATGATGATTGGATGCTTCGATGGGTTCTCCTGCGAATCGAAACGGCTCAACGTTAGTATTTCTCATCGTACTATATATCAATATATCAATACTCACCTCCAATAGCGCCTTGAAGTAGGGACTGCAAGCAGAAAGTACCATTTTGTGTGCTTTGCAGGTTTGGCCTTCGCAAGCGAGTGTTACCTGCAATCAATATTATATTGTAATAATATAAATATTAGATGGAATGCGGTCTGAGAGTTCCATTGTGCCCACTACTGCGTCTGTAGCTACAGTTATACCATTGATCCGAATGTCCCGAACAACATTAATAACTTTAATATCTGCTCTTCTCTGCTCTTTTCTACTAAGAGCAAGGGAGAGCACTCCTCTTGGCAGAATATGTATAGATCTATATCTATAAAAGACCTAGTGTGCTTCAATTCTAATTAAAGTGCCTCTGAGCCTAAAGTTCTATCGACTACAGCAAGGCCATGGATTTTTCTGTTCTCAAGACTCTTGTCATTATTTAGTCTAGGAAGCATTGACCTTAGTGGAATAGTCGGAATCGGACAGCTTCTCAGTATACGTTCCTCAGTTTCTTCTTTCTCCAGGCAGAGCTTACAACCAGCCATTTATTCCGGAGAATCCTGTGAGTATACCTCAAACTATTTTCAGTAAGTTCACTATATCTATTTTTCCTAGGTCATCTTCAAGCCTATAATGCCGCTCTTTCGGTTGCCTAGCTCTATCTAACTCTAACAACATTGATGACTACTGGCTTTTCTATGTAAGGAATTAACAAACTAACAATTTAACCTACTGCTTCCTCAATAGGAGAACCTAAATCCCGAATATGGTGTCCCTACCTCTTAAAGTTGCTGAGATCTATTTTAGTAGTACTTATTTAAAGTAAAGGGTCTTAATATTTGGATCTACTTACGTCTGTGAAGCTCTTCTCGTCGCGCAAGTGACGGAACGAGGTCACCATGTTCGTCTGAAAATCGTTCCATTTTAGGAAAAACTGTTGATCCGACGACATCATGTAGAAGCTTTTAGTAGGTCTGTTCTCGCTGCTTTGTCCGGGAAAAAGGGAGCGAGTGCTCACAACGGGAGTTTTTGTTGTTCTACGGGCCGAGGGATTGGATACACCGCAAAAAATAAGTTAGCGCCTCTCTTACGTTAAATTCACTGTTCAGATTGATATCTGCAAGATGAACAAAAAATCGATTAGAAAAAATACATAAATAAATAAACAAAACACACACAATAATAAATTCGAAGTATTAACAGCAAAACGTGACATTAAAGTGAGCAAGAACAACAATATATGAAATAAGCACAAAACTTGACTTTTTCTTTTTTCGTTTGTTTTTCTTTTGTGAGCTCGAAACATTTAAAAGCCGCACATTGAGTGTGAGCGAATGGAGCCAAACTTGCAAATTGCGAAAGAGTCGACGCGCTGACGCTATCGCTGGCAGAGGCAGAGGCAGAGCCAGCGGCAGCGGCAGCGTCTCACTGTTGTCAAATTCGCTTTTTTCCCGCCAAAGCTGTCTGAATTAAAAACCAGTAAAAGTTTTTGTTGAACAGCCCGCAAAATCTACAGAATAGCTTAAATGTTTTTTTTTTTATTATTTTAGCTATTTTTGAAAAAATGGGCAACACTGCAGTGCCTTCAGCGTTGCACAATCGCCAGCGATTCTCTCCACTCACAGCCGATAGATTCTACACAATAGCAAGTGTTTCGCGCAGCCGCAAAATGCAACGCCACGAGCCTGGAATGTACAGAGTGCTTCTGTGTGCGTGTGTGTGTTGGAAAATGTCAAATGTGCAAGTCCCGCAATAACAACAACAACAACAACAAAAAGCTCACACAAAAGAGAGACAAAGGTTCGACGAAATATCAAATACTCGCTCGTGCGCTCACTTTGAATGCCTTTCACTTTTCAAGGCAATTTCTGCATTTTAGTCATTTGCGTTGCTTATTTCTATTTGTTGAAGCTAACGGCACAGTGCGCATTAAGCTGTATTTTAATTCTATCCAGTGTTGCCAGTTTGTTTCATTATGGGCCAAATCAGTGTTGCCAGAAGACGCTAGATTTCCGATATAAAATATATACAAAACTACTTTTAATAAGCATAAAAAACATAAAACAAAATATTTTCAATATAAACATAATACATTTTTAAAACAATTTTTAAGCATAAATAGAATTCCGAAAACCTGCTAAATGGCAACGCTGGGCATACTGTTAAATTATAGGTGTAAAATTTTAATTTTTTAAATTTTATTCAGCTAATTATATTTAATTTAAACAGGACATTTTATAATCAAATGTTTCCAGTATACAATAAACAGTGTGAAATTTCACAGATGTGAATTACGCCACAATAAAAATTCTTGCAAAATAATACCAAATTTTAAGTTCAAGATTTTTGAATAGATTGCTTCACTGTGCAGTTAGCATGTGTTGTCGTTGACTATCGCTGGTACCAGCTTGTTGACGTTGCCATATGCGCTACACTTGCGCCGGCTGTGTGTGTAAGCGTGTATGTGTGTGTGTAGGCGGTCTAAGGAAACGCTGAGTAGCGAGTACAAACTTCGTCTATGCGTTAAGCTTACAACGGAGCACACACACTTACAAAAATGCATATCATGCCAGCGTTGCCAATTTAGCCGGTTTCAGAATTTTATTTAGGCTTATAATTATTTTTTTTTAGATTTTTAATTATGTATAATATTTTAAATTGATTTAATTTTTGTTATTTTTTGTATTTACATTTTAATTTATTTTATAATGCAAATCTAGCGTTTTCTGGCAACACTGTCGCATGCACACATGCACAGCAGACACGCATACACGCATACACTTTGCTCTGAGCGCTCTCAACTTTCAACTGCCGTTATGATTTCGCAATTACATTACAACAACAGAGCGACGAAGAAGAAGACGATGACGACGACGACGACGACGACGCAGAGGAGCAGACATTTGCTGGAAATTTGAGTTGCATTGGTGTGCGTGCGTTGGTGTAGTTCAACAAAATGCCACTATTCCACTTGCACTAGTTTCTGTTGGAAATGTAGGAAATGCTGTTGTTGTTGCTGTCGAGTGATGTTCAAATTGTCTAAGTTCGACTATTGATTTTTTTCTGCCTTCCCTCCATGCCGCACACCCACAACTGCATTGCTTGTGTACATATGTTTGTATTTTGATTTCTTCATAAAGAAAATACCAGTTTCGAAGTTGAGCAAAGACAACAGAGAAGAGAGAGAGAGAAAAAAAGAGTGCCGAAGAGTGACGACAAAAGAGCAGCGGCAACAACAATTTCAATTTGAAACGAGTTCGAATGAAAGTTGCAACACTCTCAAAATTGATGAGCCGCTCTCTTCTTGCAAATGTTGTTTGTGTTGTTGTTGTTGTTTCGTGTATTACTCAACATGGCGCTCACAAAAACAACATGCGGACAAGGCGAAGGAACGAAATGCTCGAAATTCACACAGAAGAAATGTGCCTAGACAATGGCGGCGGCGGCGGCAACTCTTTCGTGGCATGCCACAACAACAAATTTTCGGGATTTTCTTCGCTTATGTGTACTCTATTGCATATTTGTGTATTTTATGCAAATATTATTGTAATATTGTAGTTGAAAATTAGGTCGCGCTTCGTTTTACTTTGAATCACACATACACATGCACATACACACTCACGCACGCACACACACATACACTTGTGTCTTTTACACTTTTCTAATCGCCATTTGTCTTGCACTCTGAACTTTTACCAATTTTTCTTGCGTGCTCTTGAATAATTGATATTGCCAATGCCTTCGCAATGCGCTCTCTGCAAGTTTTTTGTGCGTTTTTTGTGTTTTCAATTCAATTTTTAGTACGCACTCACTCACCTTCTGTACACGCTCTGCTTTCGCTAATGCTTGCTTTGCTGCTTTCTTTTTTCTCTTTTCCAACGAGTGTTTTTTGCTTTTCCGCTCACGCTGCCCAACACTGCTAGCTACTACAGCTTTACAACACTCTGGCGCACAAGCAGCTGCCATAGCAGTCAGCCTTAAAACGCATGCACTCCAAAAAATATCCAAAAAAATAATGTTGAAAACATTTTTTATTAGAAACTTCAATGAAAAAATTAAATGTTCTTGCCGCCGACTGCAGAATGCGTCAAGCAATGAAAATGCGAGTTTCCGCCAACAGGCCTGGCATGCGGCACGTCAGCGCTATGCGAACTACGAGCATGTGCATTATAGTTCCTTTCTGGATTGCAATTTCACAACAAATCAGAAATTTCAGGGCTCAAGTGCAACAGTTTATCCGCCCCTAGAAGTGTTAAGCCAGCTGCAACTTAAGGCGCAGCCGCCCATGGGCGTGCCCCAGCCCGGCAACTGGATGGACGACTACGAGTTCTACAGAGGCGCCGCTGATAACAGTGATAACAGTGATGCCCAGCATGGCACAGCGGATCCGACGGTGCCGCCCTCCACAGTGCCCTGCAACGGCTGTGGAGCGCATCTACACTGCGTCAGCAGCTCTCTGCCGGGCTATATACCCAGGGAAATCTTTCAGGTGAGCCTGCAACGAAACAAGCGCTTGTTAGTCGATGTATAAAGGTATTCTTGCAGGGACGCACTGCATCGGAGCTGCGCAGCATTGAATGCCAGCGTTGTCACTTCCTGCAGCACTACAACATCGCGTTGGACGTGGAGGTGCCTGCCTCGGCCTATGTGGAAACCATATCGCGCATTCAGCAGAAGTTTGCCTTGGCCATTGTGATGGTGGATTTGCTGGACATGCCCAGTTCGATCTGGCCGGGCATGCAGCATGTGCTGGGTGGCAAGCGGCCGGTGTTTCTGGTTGGCAACAAGGTGGATTTGCTGCCACGCGACTCCCGGGGTTATCTGCAGCATGTGAAGCTCTGTCTGCAGCAACAGTTCACGCAGCACGGCGGATTCGATGCGCTGAACATCAAGCACGTCAGCCTAATCTCGGCCAAGACGGGCTACGGCATTGAGGAGCTGATCACGCAGCTGCACAAGATCTGGCAGTATAGGGGAGATGTGTATCTGCTTGGCTGCACCAATGTGGGCAAGAGTTCGCTCTTCAATCTGCTGCTCAACTCGGACTATTGCCGGCCGGAGGCGAGCCAGCTGGTGCGCAAGGCAACCACCTGTGCCTGGCCAGGCACCACGCTGCAGATGCTCAAGTTTCCCATACTGCGTCCCTCCGACCTGCGCGTCTATCAGCGCTTCACGCGCCTGCGCTCCGAGCGTGGCGCAAAGGCGGATTTGGATCAGCGACGTCGCACAGCCGCCAAGGAGACGGGCAGCTCCCAATCCGCGCAGTTAATTGGCAATGTGGGGCACACCTTCGATCGACGCCTGGATGTGGGCGATGCCTTTGCCTTGGCTGGCGGCACGCAGCCCATAACGACGCTCAATGAGCGCGGCAAGGAATATCGGGAGGCGCGCTGGGTCTACGATACGCCCGGCGTCATGCAGCCGGATCAGATCACGCAGCTGCTGACCAGCCAGGAGCTGCTGCTGTTGCAATCCTCCAAGATGCTGAAACCGCGCGCCGTGCGTCTGATGCCAAGGATGACGCTGTTTTTGGGCGGCTTGGCACGTGTTGATCTGCTGCAGTGCAGCAGGGATTGGCTGAAACTGTTTGTGTTTGCAGCGGATTCGTTGCCGCTGCTTATCACGGATACCGAGCAGGCCGAGGCGGCTTATCAGCGTTACTTGGGCACGCCCCTACTGGGCGTGCCCGCCTCCAATGGGGATGAGGCGCGGCTGCAGCGCTGGCCAGGATTGCAGCGCATGCAGCGGGATATTGTGGTGCAGAGCGAGCAGCTGGAGGCGGGGCACGAGGAGCGGAAGTTAAACTGTGATATTACGCTCAGCTCGGCTGGCTGGCTGGGCCTGTTGCAGCCAGAGAATGCGGAAAGCGTTTGGCGGGTTTGGACGCCGCATGCGGCGGGCATTTATCTGCGGCAACCGGCGCTGATACCGCTGGCCAATCGGCTGGTGGGCAAGCATATACGCTATTCGCTGGCCTACAACACGGGCAAGCCGTTTGTTTTTAATAAATAATGCATATTTTTATGCCATTTAATTGCTCTTTCAAATAAAATTTCAAGTGCAAAGCTGGTTTCGTTAAAAAGAAACAATTCAAATTGAGTTGCGTTAAGCTTTCGTCAAGTGTAGAGTAGTAGCATTGTTGCCAACTACGCTTTATTTTCCGCCAGATCTGGCGGTTTTTGAAGCGGATTTTATTTATTCATTTGACCAGTCAATTAAAAAATATTAAAATTAAAAATAATATAAAATCTATTAATTATGCTTTTCTCGCCGAAAATAGCTATTTCTTAAAAAAAAAAAAAATGGGCACCACTGATGCAAATTGAATTGCGTTGAGCCTTCGTCAAGTGTGGAGCAGCGGCGATGACAAAGCTGTCGATAGCTAGCTGTGCGCGATTGCACCGCCTATCGCCAACAGCGCATCGCTAACAAAAAGTATCCACTTTTTCACGGCAACAAAGAATTTAATGGTTTAGAATTAAGCAAAATTAATGCAAATTACGCGCATTAAAATGTGCAGAAAGTAGCGCACACGCGTGCAATTGATAAAGCAAACAATAAACTGCAAAACGCAAGCTGATACACACAGACACAAGTACGGTTTGCATGCAGCGAAGAGAGTGGAAATTATTATTAAATTTCTTGAAATTTTGATAGGGCAATGGAGCAAAACTGCAATGTTAACAGTGAGCAGGAGCTGGAGATGAATTGTGCAGCAGCAGCAGCGGCAGCGGCGTCAGCGTCGGGCGCCTGCAGCAGCAGCAGCTGCGACAGCGTCAGCGCCAATCACGAATTCCAGACGATGAAACCGGGCGCTGGTCAAAAGCTGCAGCTGCAGCAGTTGCAACAACAGCCTGGCAACGGACGCAGCGAGCTGCCGCATGGTGAGCTGGTCAAGATGCTCTACTATCTGGAAGGGGAGCTGCAGGCGCGCGACGTCTGCATTGCGGCGCTGCGCAATGAGCGTGTGAAGCATTTGATAACGCAGCTGCGCAGCAAGCGCGTGCAGCCAAACGATCCGTATGCATCGCTGTTCCGTGATAAGATCGCGCTCAATGGGAATCTGATATCAAGGGAGTCGTCGACGCAGGCGGCGCAGGCGGAGATGGAGGTGCGCCAGATAATCGAGCAGCAGATGGAGCAGCAGTATCAGATGGTTAGCAAGCAGCGTGGCACGCACGTGCGCATGGTCAACATACTCACCGAGTCGCTGGAGAACAATCAGCGCATGCTGCAGCAGCTGGAGGAGGAGCGGCGCAAGCACGAGCACGACAATGCCCAGGGCGATGACATCACCTATGGCCTGGAGCTGGAGCGCAACAAGTTGCGGCAGCAGCTGGAGGCGGAGCACGCCCAGGTGGTGGCCATGGAGAAGGAGCTGCAGAAGCTGCAGGAGACGCTCGAGTACGAGCGCAACAGACAGAAGCAAATTGTGCTGCTCCTGATCGCCGAGCGCAAGAAAATACTCATGAAGTACATTGAGGAGGGTAAGTGGAACAGTAGGGATGCAGCAGATCAGTCAGATGGCAGAGCACAGTCGGACGTAACCGAGAGTGGAAGACTCCGTACTCTATATGTTGCATATACTTTGCATATACTTTATGGGTTCTGCCACGCCTTCTTCTGGCTGTTGCGCACAATTTTAACCCGACAAATTAATGTCTATCTGAAAATCTTTAAATAATAATAATTCTTTCAATAATGAACCGATTGAAATGAAATTTATAGAATTGGTAGATAGATTTATATGTCTTAAATTGGTCAATGAATTCTATTTATGCTTATAGTGAGCAAAAGGGGCGTAGCACCCAAGATTTGAAATAAACTTGGTCTTTGTATGGTAAACACCTTTATAGTTGCTAAGATCTAGAGCTAGATCTGGATTATAAGAATATGTTTAGTTTGTGGGGTCTAACACGCCTCCTTCTGCCTGTTACATACTTTCTGAGAAACTTATTAACCCTGTTTTTCACATTTATCAATGGGTGCAGGGTATAAAAACCGCCTCAACAACTTGGCTTAATTTTCACATTTTCATTCCCTATTCACAGGCAAACGCTCTGAGGATCTGGCACAAATTCTGGCCGAGGAGAAGCAGCGCTCGGACACCATTGCCGAGGGTCTGGAGGAGGAGAGCAAAAAGTCGCTGCGCATGGAGGAGGAGCTGGAGAAACAGACGCAGGCCATGGAGCTGGAGCGCAAAACGCTAATGGCCAAATTGGCCAAAGAGGAGCTGCGGTATGCGCCTCAATAAATAGCAGACTCTCTATGATAAATATATAATTTATGCAATTTGTAGGGTCAAGGAGCTGGAACAGGAGCTCAGCACGTTGCGTGGCGACCACGAGGCGCTCAAGAAGCAGCAGCAGCTCAACGCCAGCGCCGCCAATGCCCCTACTGCGGTGGCTGCAGCTGCAGCTGCCACAAAGGCGCGTCAGTTTAGTGGTATGTATCGTTTATGCCTCAATTATATACATATATATATATATGATTCCCCTTTGTAATTATGATTTAACTCTTGGTTTTATTTGTTTGTTTATTATTCATCGAATATTCTCAAAGATGAAATATTTTGTTAGATCAAGTGTCTTACGCAAATTCGCAAGGTGAATGTTTTTCCTCCTTTCGTACTCTGTGACGATTTGCACTTGTTTACACACGCAGACACACACGCATCGGTCTAATCACATCAGCTAAGACTTAAATAGACTTTAGTAGATTACAACCTCTAGATATCAATCTAGCAAGCACTAGAAATATCTATACTATACGCCAGATAGCAAGCATTCCGTATTTTTCATTGCTCTGCAGGCAATCGTTTATACTATTTCTCGCTTGATTTTCATAATATAATAATATTTATTATTAAACTATATTAATTATCACTACTATTCTAATATGTTTATTGTTTTCTCTGCACTTTTCTTTGCTCTGCAGACAATGCTCTATATTTCTTCGCATTTATTTCCAACTATGTTTAGAATATTATTTATTAAACTATATATATTTAATTTATTTGCTCGTATTCATATTTATTTTTACAGGTAAAGTCTGTTTTTGTTTACGATTTCCCGTTTTTGTTCAGATTTTTCTTTAGAGTTTTATCACTTAAAAAATTGCAATTTTGTTTGTTTAAAAATGTTGAAGCTGCCTAATTTAAATGCCATAAATCTTTTTCCACGCCTATTGCATCTTGCACACATTTTAAATTATCTAAAACCAGATTTTTCCACATTTAAGCGAAACTTTTTATACGTCATAGATATTTAAAATTTTCTAGTTAAAATTATGGCAACAATTTGTATCAAACCTAGTAGAAATCAATAAAAACAAATATTATATTTAAAATATTTAAATATTAAATATTATTTTAAAATTACAACAAAACTTACGTTTCCATTTAAAAAAATCAATAAATTTTTCGACTGAATATTAAGAAATTTGAGTTCTATGCATATAATTTAAGTTATTTTTGTTAGAGAATTTTCTACGCCATTTTAAAACAATAAAGCCAATCTTTTTATACTGGTTAAGGATATATAGTAGATAAACAAAATAATGACAATTTCATATTATTTAAATTAAAGTAATAAATGAATGTAGTATATCAATTAGATCTCGTACATTTCCATGCAATGTAGAATATTACAATTTATAATTAGTTTTGTGCTTAAAATTTTTCTCAAATTCAGTTTGGCTTGCAATTAAATATAACGAAATATACAAAGTAAATTTAATTATGTTACTAAAACATCTGTGAGGGGTATACTTAAAGTTTCGCTGCAGTTTTCGTTTCGTTTTGGTTTTGTTTCCCTTGTTTGTCGCTTCGTTTGCTAATCGTCTGCCTTTTGTGCGCTTTCCAGAGGACGCCTGTGCCACGCCCATGGTGAACATTGCGAAGATCGTGCAGCCAACCGCAACAGTGACCAGCATGCCCGTCTCCGGACCCCAGACCGGCATCGCCCGCTCCATAGTGCCAGGCCAGAATATACGCAGCGTGGCCACCGCCGTGGCAAGCAGCGGCGGCAGCAACAACAGCGGTGTGGCAGGTGCAGCAGCGTCTGCCCTCAATCATAATAACAACAGTGGCAGCAATGCTGTGAGCGGCAGCGACGGTGTGGCAAGCACATCTGCTGCGGCAACGGCTGCTGCGGCGCCACCATCGCCATCGCCAGTGAAAATGCAGCCAACGGCAACCATACAACGTGCCCCAGGTGGCAAGTACGCTGCGCTGGCTGCTGCTGCTGCCGCCGCATTGGATCAGACCGCCACAGCGCCGCATCCGCATCCGGTGCCCATTGCCGTGCCACCAGTGACAGTGCCACCAACGGGTGCGCGTGGCGCCCCACCACCCATACCAACCAAGCCAATTGTACCACCCAAACGGGAGCCATCGCTATCTCGCCTGGGCTCCATAGGCAGCGGCAGTGTGGCTGCCACAGCCATTGCGGCAGCCACAGCTGTGGCAGCAACGGCAACAGCCACTGCAGCTGCAACTGCAACAGCCACAGCGACTGCAACCGCCACCGCAGCCACCGCAACCACCACGGCAATCTCAACGAGCGCAGCGACAACAACAGCAGCAAAACACACTTAGACACCTTCCTAGTAGACAAACTCAAACTCTCGATTTATACCCCAATGCATCCAAGTATATATAGTATATATATATGGTATATATATGGTATACCATATACATCCAATACTCAAACGTAACACCTTAGCTACGGCCGTAATGCCAGCACAAGCAGAACGTGCAACAGACACACTACAGAGCCCAACATTAAATGCTTTCCACATATTTCTATATATTTTAGCAGTTTTTACTATCCTTAAAACTTTGTTAATTTTGGGCACAACATAGAAACAAAGCAGCGTTATTTAGCCCAAATTAGATCTACTTTCAGAAGCTATAACTTTAGTTTTATTTACCTTGCACAAATACAATTATTTTATTTATGCCTATATATCTATATTTTTTTTTTATACCACACTAATCCATGATTTTATTCTATATAGACGATAACATACTTAATATTCATTTTAAATTAAAGCAATTTAAAATTAGTTCGATTTAGTTATTCATTAATATATTCCGATATATTGGCTGTAGAGTTGATTCCAAAAAGTTATTAACCCTGTTTTTACCCATTTCAAGGATACAGGCTATAAAAATACACCTTATCAGGTTTGCAAACCGGTTCAGCATTGGAATTCCGAAATTTATTTATTTTCAATCAAAACTTTTCTGATTTTTTTATTTTTTGAAAAACCCAACTAATCGCCTAATTCTTGTACAATATCTAAAGCATAGAATACTTTATTTTAAGTATTTAATATTCTACTTTTATTATTATTTCTTAAGCTTTGTGAAATTCGACGACCAGTGAAAGCTAGATTTGTTTTAGGCTCCAAATAAGGTTGAACAACTATCTTA